>CDMY01000799.1:6071-19159 GCA_001179505.1 Vitrella brassicaformis | reverse complement strand
GGGAGTTCCACGACGGCCTGCCGCCCATGATCCGCGGCACCGTCAACTTCGGCAGCAAGTTCACGCCCTGGGACGTCATGGACTTCCTGCGCGACTGGGACGCCAAGAAGGCCATCGACGACCAGTTCGGCCAAGGTGCGTGTGGGGTGATGGGAGAGGAGGGAGGGAATGGGGAAGGGTAGGTGATCGATCACTGTGTTGTGTCCTTGTGCTGTGTTGATCAGGTGCGTGTCTGTGTCAGTTCGACTACTACACGAACGTGGTGTGGGTGGTGTTCAAGCGCGTAATGATGTTCGAGCCAAGGGACTTCATCCAGGCACATTACACACACGTGGTACGTCAGGCAGCGGACCTCACACGCAGCCAGCCACAGACACGGAAAAACTCACTGTCCATCCATCCATTCATTGTGTGTGTGAGTGTGTCATCAGGTTGCGCCCGGCACTGTGGCCCATGTCGTAGTGCCGACTGATGACTACCCCGAGCCCAGTGGTCTGCCCGAAAGGAAGGCGGTGCGCGCCAGGATAATCTTGGCCGGCTTCCTCTGCGAGACCCTCCCCGACGGCACCATGGACGTCACCCTCCTCGCTCAGGTAATCAACTAACAACCACACACCGCACGCACGGCGGGCGTGTGGGTGATTGTGCCGTGGGTGTTGATGGTGTGATGTGCAGGCTGAGTTGAAGCTGAAGCTGCCAAATGCGGTCATCGCGCGGATACCCTTCTTGCTGGAGCAGCCCGCCGGCCTCATCAAGGCGCGCAAGTACATGGAGAAGAACGGCGTCAAGCGCACGTTCAACAGGCCCACCGACTACAGCGGCAAGTGAAGTGATCATAGATAGGACAGCTGTGTGTAGTAGACAGCCGGGCGGGCGGGAGTGGCAAGCTGGCTGGCTGATCGGTCAATCCACCGCACCGCACCCTCTCCGCATTATCTCCATTCCGTGCCGTGTGTGTATGCGTATGCGTGCCTGTGTGTGTGTCCGTCCGTCTGCTGCCATGTATAGGTTGCATTGCAGGTAGAGAAACCAAGGAAGGAAAGTGTCTTTTGTCCTGTCGTGTCCATCCACGTGTCAGTTTCAGCGTCCGTGTGCGTGCCGTGCAGCTTAGCTATTTGCTCTATTACTGTGCTGTACTGTGCTGTGTCGATGTGATGCCATCCAGATCTATACTGCCGATGATCGAATCTCTGCTGAATGCAAGACAATGGAATTCATGGATTGCTCTGGGGGGGCGGACACCGTATAGCACTCACTGGGCGCCGCCGTTCTGATATGAACGGCGGCGAGAACGCCCCCACTCCCTCACCCTCCCTGTGTCATGGGGCGCGCAAATCAATAGGCACTTGCCTAATCGCGCGGTCTGGTTGGTGTGTCAGCCACCTTAGTGTCAGCCACCTTCATGTGCAAACACCAGCAATGCCGTCCCAGCCATACATATCAGATAAGGCTCGGTGGACGAGCTGGACGAGCCACTCACTCATGTAAGTGCAACATCACTCACTGACCCACAGGCATACCATACACACACACACACACACACACAAACAACACAACCAACACAACCACACGAGAGGCAGCTGCCTATTCAACTCACTCACCTACGGATGGGCAGGCAGACAGGAAAAGTGAAGGACGAAAAAAGGCCGTTCGTCGACCCACATATAAATCTTCAGACAGGCAGCTGGCTAGCGAGTGCAGACAAGGGGTCTTGTGTTGCGGCTCGTCGACCTCTCAGCTACACACCTGAGACACCCACCACACCCAGGGGAACCAGCAAACAAATCAATGAATGCAGCGTGCAGATGGCACTCCGTCCATTCAGGGCACCACTGCTGTCCTCCCTCCCTCCCTTCCCAGCCAGGCTCTCACCACACCCGCCTACCTAGTTGTTTCCGTCGCGTCTCCGGCGCCACCAGTCCCTGACACGCCCCCACCCACGACGCGACCCCGACCCATGACGACGCGGCCACCACTCTGCACACACACACGCACACAGACAGACAGACAGACACACACATGACAGACATGAGTGCATGGTGCTGATCTGTGAGTGAGTGCTTTGTTTGTTGCCCCCCGGCGACTCACTCACCTGATGGTCGTTTGTCTGCAGCTGCCTGTGCTCGTCATCAGCCGCACTCCCTGCAATCATTCACGCAGACAGACAGACAGACAAACCCATCCATGCACGGTTCACGACCCACCGACCGTCGTTAGTACCTTGTGCAGCGTCGATCCAGAAGTCCGCCGTATCGCGCCCTCTTTGCCACCACTCCCTCACGTGATTCCAGACGTCCTACACGCAGACACACACACACACACATGCGTGCGTCCGCTGGGAGTGTCTTGCCTGCTCGCCCACCTGATGATGGTCGTCATGTTCGTCAGGTCGCAGCTCCCTCCCCTCCGCAGAGTCGTCCTGGGAAGAAACGGAGGAGAACAAAATAAGCAGGCTGCCTCGGTCAATTATGTGATTGAAGTCCTCTACTGTCGTTTTGGTGGCGAAGGGATCAGCACACACGGTACCGGCCAGCAGGAGGGCGCCAACGAGGCACACAAGCAGCTTCATCACGCGGGGGAAAGGAAACGGGGTCAGAGATCCAAGGGTTAGGGTTTGTGTGGGATCCCCCGTATGGGCTAGGGCAGAGTCTGGTGCATGTGACTTCCTGCGTACTTCCACGCACGCAGGCGCAGAGAGGACGACGGGAGGAGGCTGCAATTGCAACGTGAGTACGAGAGACAGGGCACTGTCTGCGACCTGGAGTGCTACAATGAGGAGTGGAACAGGACGGAGGCGATTGCCAACCGGGCATGCACGCAGGACACACAAATGGACACGATGTGTACGTCAGTGCATGGCGACTCGGCGCCCTTCTGCAAGTGGAATGAGACCCGTGTGGGCGCCAGTGGTAGCACATTCGGCAGATCCGAGACCCTATGCACCACTATCGAGTGCTCAGAGGACGCGCGCGAGATGTGCAAACTGCGTAGTCATACAAACACATGCACGGATCCATATCAGTACATCACTCTGTGTGTGCAGGTGCGGCACACACCGCACAGCGGTGACGGCAGCGGCGTTGTTAAGTGCGTGTGTGCGGAGGGGCACACACGAGCACATGCGCTGCAGGATGGCAAATGTTCAACAACCAACAGACTTGTTCCTATGTGTGTGTGTCAATCTCTGCCTTTCTTCGCCTTGCTGCTGTGCAGAGCCGCCAAGGCATTCATTGCGTGTTTTTGTGAGTGCCAATGTGAATATGTGATTCATGTGGTGGACTGCCTGACGTATGCGTCCCTCCGCCTCTCTGTCTCTCCCGTGTGCACGTGTGTGTGTGTGTGTGTGTGTCTGTGTGTTTGTGTGTTTGTTTGGGCCCCTGTGTGTGACTGTGCTGCGCATGTGCTCTATCTCTCTTTCTTTCTGTGTGTGTGTGTGTGGCCAAAGTGCTTCACTGTTTATTCCTGGATGCCAATTCTCTGGGTGTGTGTGTGTGGTGACGGACCAGCTGTGTAGAGACACTACACCAGCTGTGTAGAGACACTGACAATTGATCAATCAACGATGAATTGGCCAGCACACTGTCAGCAGGTTTATACGCCATAAAACCAACAAACAACGAATGAACAGAAACATGACAACACAGGGCGCTTTGTTTATTGGCCGCAATTCAGCAAGGACAGGTCAAATGAGGGCTCGGTGGACGAGCCACTGAGCACCCATCCAAATGCAACGATAATGACTGACGTATGACGACCGCCCAGCCCCGCCTCCAGACGTAAGACACAGACACAAATGTGAGCTCTTTACGTATCACACACGCACACAAATAAATGCGACAGCCCAGCCAGCAAGGACAGGCAGTCCGACAGGCACCCGTAATCATTTCTGTGGCGGTTCGTGTCCCTCCGTCCCTGCCGTGTCTCTGACTGCCCCGCCCTGTCCCTCCCCGGCCCACATACTTGGGATGGGACACATGCACTCACTCACGCACACACGCACACTCCACGTACCACCGTTCATTCAGCCAGGCAGGGTAGCCGCCGCACACGAACCACATCACAGCTCGATGGACGAGCGAACCCCCCATCCCCCCACCTAGATGTGAACGAATGGCGGACAGATAGGCACCGACGGCACCCAACACACACACACACACACATACACGTACACGTGCACGTACACATAATACACGTACACATAATACACATACACATAATACACATACACATACACACACACACACACACAGACTCTGACTTGAATAGCACAGACGACAACACGAAGACGATACACGTACATTCACAGGTGACATTGTACCCCCCGCACCGCACCGCACTGCACAGCGTCGACACGTTCCTCCCTCGCGGACTTGGTCAATCAATCCTCAGCCTTGGCGCTGGCGTGAGTGTCTTTGAACTTTATGTCTCCATCGCCAATCGTCCGAAGGCGTCTCTCTGTCGAGGGGCAGCTCCTCATGCTTATATCGCTGTCCGCGTCGATGATCCTGTTCGCCGGCATCATCCCCAGAGTCTGCCCGCCAGACTCTGGGCGCAGAAGTTGTGCTCTCTGGCGCAGAAGTAGATCAGATCATTATTGGTCCGCAGGGGAATGTTGTTACCGTCGGTCAAAAGGCCCTGGGTCGCTTCACCCGAACGAACATCCCCAGAGTCGGAGGCCGCCCGGGATCTCGGTCGTCACGCCGCCCACCCCACAATCTGCTGCCCAAGATCAGCTGCCCCACATCTGCTCGCCCTCGCGATTGTTGTTGTCACTCGCACACATCGAGATTGTCTTGGTTGGCTCAGGGGCGGTGTGGGTGTGGGTGTCCTTCTCTGGGCCGATGAGGGACAGGACAACAGGCAGCATGATAATCCCGTGGCCGAAGCCGATCCACAAGACCTGATGGTTGATTGAGGGCAGGCAGGGAGGGAGAGAGAAACGGAGCATTGTGTGTCTGTCTGTCTGTCTGTCTGTGTGTGGGTGGGTGGGTGAGTGGTTTGTGCCTACAAGAGTCATCATTCTGAAAAAGACATCGGATATGAAGCTTCCCATGGTGAGCAAGACCAGCATGGCCAGGAACGTCGAGAGCATTCCCTGCAGCACCGGATTGCCCATCAGGATCAGCGTCTCAGCAACCCTATACCACACATCGCCAGCCAAAATGCATAATCCATTCCCCTCCTCTCATACGTGGCCGTTGCATACCTGTGGTTGCGGGTGGGCCCGACACAGTGGGAGAAGGTGTGGCACATGTGGGTCTGAGCAAACCAGCACACACACACACACACACAGAGAGAGAGAGAGAGAGAGTGAGCAGTGTGACAAGAATGACGTGTGTGAGATAAGCTCTTTGCCCCACTCACCGTGTAGTCGACGGAGAACCCGACACCCATGACGATGCAGACCATTGACATCCCATTGAGCTTCAGGTCCCAGAAGTCCAAGAACCCAAACAGGCCCACGTCGATGGTCACCAGCATCACCAACGCCAACACCCAACACTGCCAATCCCGCATCAGGAACATCGACACCTAAACATACACACACACACACACACATGGACACATCCACACACACCTCGCCATCTCCCCTTGTATGCGTCATATGGTGCCCCCACTCACCAGGAGCACAGCGATAAGCGCATATCCCATGTTGAGGAGGGTCGACTGCACGATTGACAGGTCCTGCTCGTAATAAGGGAAGTACTCGCCATAGGGGAAGCACTCAAGCCCTCCAGGCCCCTCGGCTGCGATGTGGCAGTCTTCACGGCTGCGCGTCATCAGCTTGGCACCCGACACGTCAGGACTCGCGAAAAAACGCAACCTGTAGGCACGCAGACCCTCTGGAATGACACACACACGCACACACGCACACACACACACATACAGAAATGTGGGCGTGAAAGGCCGTGCTCGAGCGCCGTGTGTGGGGGTGCATCTCACCATCGTCGAATTTGAAGTCGCTTTTGAGGATCTTGGTCACCGGCATGTTCAGGAAGTCGCTCAGGCTGTTTGTGAGCAAAGGAACACATAGAGGCATGTGTGTACGTTTGGGTGTGGAGGTCTGTGTATCTCCCTCTCTGCAGTCCAGGCAGCTTACGTGTCGTTGAATGCCTGTGGGTCCATATCTCCATCATGGGCGGCCTTGGTGCGGTTGTAGAACTCATACATACCCGAGAAGACCTGGTCCGACGCGTAGCTGCTGCTCCGTAGCCGATCCTCATACGCCATGTACTCCTCCTGTGGACACATACAGCGCAGCACATGAATGCATTATAGCCGTCCATTGATTGATCCGTGTGCGCCAGCCACTCACCCGGACGTCTTTCTTCCACCACTCCTGCCGGTTTGGGAAGACTACAACGACGTCCTCGCCGTAGGAGGTGAAGCTGGTGAAGTACCGACTCCAGAACACCCTGAAGTACGAGTCCTCAGGCGTCAGCCACAAGAGATCCAAACCAGTCGTCATGCGCGTCACGCCCCACACAGACACGGCAATGTAGCCGGCAAACAACAGCAGAGTCACCACCTGCATAGGCACATGTAGCGACGGACGGTAGATGATCTTCCCCTCCGCCTTGGTGTGTCTGTGTGTGTCTACGTGTGTATACCTTGACAGCAGGGATGGTGACCCATCTGCCCCAGAGACGCCTGAACGCCCACCGCACCTTCCGCCCAACAGTGCCCACAGGCTCCACCACGTCGGCCATGGGGCCGTCCTGCGCCTCGTCCCACCCATCATCGTAACCCAGATGCACGCCGAAGAAACCGCCATTGCTGCACCCGTGTTGTCGCGAGCTGCTTGTGGTGCTTGTGGTGCTGGCCTTTCTCTGCCTGATAGTGAGCTCCTGCGCCTTGAGCTGAAGAGCCGCGAGCTCAAAGGTGTCGAGGGGGGCGGGAGTGGGGGAGGTGCGGCTGGGGGTGGAGGGGTGGGAGGCTGAGATGCTCACCGAATGGTGCTCCTGCTCTTGCTCTGGCTCGGTGGTACTGTCCGGCTGTGGCTGCTCTGGATCGTGGTGTTCTTCAGCAGCTGGTGGCGGTGGCGGTTGTGCTAATTTTTGTGCTGGTGTTGGTGCGGATGATCGCCTCCTCTTTCTGCAGGTGTTGCACCATGTCTCAAGGTAAGGACCCTTGCCGGCCGCCTCACGCTTGGCGTCCAGACACACACTGGCGAGAAAGAAGGTGAGGGCGTAGAAGTAGCCCTGAAAGGGAATCAAGGAAGACCGAGACATCCATGATGGGTATATGTGTGTTTATTGTGGGGCATGGGTATATGTGTGTTTATTGTGGGGCAGGCTGGCTGACCATGAGCAGTGCCAAGAAGGTGATGATGCAGAAGTTGCGGATGGAGAGGAGGTCGCTGGACGCACCCACACCAATCGCAATCAGATTGGTCAGAGTGGTGATCGTTATCGTCATGCCTGAATGCACCACCCATGCACACACATACACACACACGCCGAGAGACAGAGACAATTGCACCAACACGCTTTCCGTCCGACACCAAATTATCCAAGAACCTACCGCAGTCTTTGATGGCGACGGCCACCCGCTCTCTAGGGTCGGTCACCTTGACGGCCAGTGCGTAGCTGTTGAGTATCACGAACATGTCGTCGACGCCGATGCCCATGACCAGGAAAGGGGTCGCCGCGATCGTCGGCACGTGCACGAACCCCAGGCTGTGATACAGACCCGCAGAGAACATCACGGCCCACAGCGCCGCAAAACACCCAAACAACGCCGGCAGGGACCTGCAACACTCAGACAGAGAGGGAGACACTCGTGGACGCATCCATCCCGCGGCATACGTACAAGCATACTTGGATCGGTGCGGTGTGGTGGAGAAGTTGACGATGGCGCAGTATGACAAGATGATGATGCCGCCGATGGCAATTCGCGCATAGTCGAGCAGCCCCAGCCGCGTGCTCTCCTCGAGCTCGTCGTCGATCGACCGCCGGGCGTTGCGCACCAGCCTCACGCCGATCTCCTCGAAAACCGGCATCTGCTCCCACATCAAATCGAGCCACGCCTGCTCCCACGCCAGCAACACCGGATCCCAAAAGTCATCCGAACCCTCACGACGCAGCAGCCACCGGAACAGCAGGGCTGCACACACGCCAAGGGGTAGAGAGAGGAACAGTGAGTGATGCGAATGCGCATGCGTATGGGTGGTGCCGCGCTCACCTTCAGCGGCTTTGACCTTGCATCCTCCGATTGTCGTCTCAGTGGCAACGCTGCATCCTTCCGGTTCGAGTGTCACGTTGGCGGCGAGAAGGGGGACGGGCCAACGGATGATAGAGCTGTCGTTGCGGGACCAGTTGCTGTCAAGCCGCGTCTGGAAGTGGTACGGGTAGTAGAGGCTCATGTTGAAGTCGACCTCATAGCTAAACGCACACAAACACAAATAAACAACCAGCACAGTGTGTGCGTGTGGTGCCCTGTCCGCGCCCCTCCCTCCCTCCCTCCCTCCCTCTGTTTCCCTCTTCACTCACTTCCTGCCGTAGTAGGTCTTCGACTCGTTCTTGGGTGGGTAGAGCTGCACGACGCTCTCATGCTCACACCGCCCCGTGCCGTCCTTGACACACACGGACTCATATCGTGGGTCCTCATAGCCATACGTCTCCCCGTCCACAGTGACAGTCAGGTTGGCCACCTGCCGGTCCAAATGGTTGAGGGCCCGCAGTATGTGTGGCTGCAGCAGGTTCTGGCCGTCAATGCCCTCCACAAGCAGGTAGGTCACCCTCGGCATGGTGCCGAACAGCTCGGTCAGCCTGGCCTGGTCCTGAATTGAGCAGAGAAAAGGACAGCAGCAAAGGGGAGAGAGAAAGAGATCTTCATCCATCTGTGTGTGTCTGTTTGGTGGACGGACCTTCATGGCCTGCGAGTCAGGGAGAGCGTACAGCTTCATCGGCGCGTACTCCTCTGTCCGGTTGAGAATGCCAACCCCCATCAACAAAGCCATCAACACAGGCACCCAGATGAACTGACACAGACAGACAGACAGACAGACAGACAGACAGAAGGGCACATGTGAAAGGGACCCAAGGGCACATGTGAAAGGGACCCATGAAGCAGCCTCTTGGACCTTCCTTTCCTCGTTCCTTTGTTCCTTTCCTTTCCTTCGCCTCCTTACCCAGCATGGGAAGTCGTACACGAACAAGGTGTACCGATAAAAGCCTTCGTTGATCCTATCCACCAGCCGCTCCTTCACACTGTGGAACACCTCCCTCACCTCCCCCAGCCGACACCAAAGACCCTTCTTTGCATCACCGGCCATCGCCGGCTCACCAACAGACCAACCCTTTTGCCGTCGTGCTCGTCTTTCCGAAGATCAGCACGCAGGCCAGAAGATCTGGACACCCGTGTCGTATAGGTTGAGAGGGGGAGCGGTTCGGACGCCTCCGCTTGGTCTAACAGCAAAACCCCTTCGCGGTAGGTGTGCCGGTCGCTCCGGGGGAAAAGCGGCTTTCGTCGCGACGCGAGCTTAGCCTCGCGCGGAGCCGACGATTCGTTTCATTCCTTTGGTCCCCTCTCTAACCCAGAGCACTGTGAGAGCAGGAGATGGAGGTTCGTGTCACCAAGGAGCTGCCGTCCGAGATGGAGGCGGACGACGACTCGCCTCTGCCGCCGTGGGTCATTAACATGCCCCTGATGAGCCCGCTGCTCATCGCATATGACGACCGATTGCGGGACCTCTGTCGGGGAGGGTTGAAAAGGAGAGGCGACCGTGTGACAAGATCGCTGCCCAACATGCAGTACGGTTCATAAGAACGACACATCACTCAGGGCAGAGGCGAGTGAACCCTTTCTTGTGCGTGAGCCCTGGAGAAATGTGGCGAGTCATCCATCCATCCATCATCGCCAGGTGAGGATGAGTGACAGACACGCCACCAGCGCCTACTGCAATGAGAGAAACGTGTGTGTGTGTGTGTGTATATGTCTTGTGTGCGCGCGAATCAGGCGTTCTTCGAACAGCATGCACGCAGGGTGGCCAACACGGCGGCGACACGAGCCTAGAGCAGGATCAGATCCATCGACTGCGTATGTGGGTGAGATGACCAGTCAGCTTGCCTGTCATCCGTGCTGAACCGTCTCTCTCTCTCTCTGTGTGCGCGGTGCAGGCTCAGCCGGGCTAGTGCAGGCAACCAACACTCCTCCGTCCTTCAATCGATGACACGTAAGTGCTCACGTGCACTGTGTATATGCACGATGGTCCCTCTCTTCCTGGTTCTCTCTCCTTCTTTCTCATCTGCCCGACGTGATGTGGTCACGTTACTGTGAGAATTATCGTTGGCCTGAGCACCATCGTGATATGATCACGTTAATGTGAAAGCCATCAGACATATTGTTCAGCTCAGGCGACCCTTGAGCGGCAACCAATCTTCCTCAAGTAAGGCATACAGACAGACAGACACACAGACAGATAGACCGACGACTGACAACCAGACAAGCCAACATAGTCGGACGGTCATCTATCTGCCTGATGCTTTTCTATCTACAAAGCAGCTCCACTACAACCACCGTCATGCTCTTTCCTCCCTCCCTCTCTCTCTCTCCTCTCTCCCCTCTCCGTGGCCATAAGCAGCCGCACACCATAGCGGACCAACCACTCTCCACACCCACAAGTGTGCCAACACTATCGACAACCTGAGACACAACTACCGACCCGAGAACACCATGCGTGTGCCGTACCTAGCTGAGACAGGCACAAGCAGATATCCCTTGACATATCATCCATGGCCCGTACCACACAGGCAGGCATCCATGCATATGATACAGCAACAATCTGCACATCTCTGCGAGGCGGGTCACTGCCGAGGGAAGCTGCAGCTCATGCCCCACCTGACGCAGAGCGACACCAAGGAGGACGGTCCTGAGATGCTGACGGTACGCCGACCCTGCTGCGCGGCTGTCATACCGCCCAACACACGAGGCCGAGACATGAAGTCAAGCTGTACACGGCGTGGCGACTGCAAGGCATGACGGTGGCAAAGACGGCAGAGAACCACACAACTAGAAGGAAGGGAAGGCTGTACACACTGCCGGGGTGGATGTCCTGCTCGTAGATGTTAACTTGTCGCTGCGGGTGACTGACCTGTGACTGTTGATGCAGAGCCTGCAAGTATGAGGAGATCATTTTGCCTCCGCAGGGCGCTTGGCGCAGAGTCGGAAAAGATTGCGTGGCCGGCCGCCTTCGGCGGCCCTGCTTTTGCAGGAGTCTCGCTGTTCGATTTGTGCCGCACGTTGGAATTGCCGTTTCTGGGTTTGTTTCACGCCGACCCGAACACAAAAACTTTCATGATCCTACGTCAAAACCCACAAACGGATACGCATGTGATGTGGTGCATTCCACCACGGCACACGACACATGATCATGGCACGTCATGGAAACAGACAGGGCATCAAAAAGGGCGCGTGCACAGGCGCGTCACGTCAAAACCCCAGCATGGTCTTCCTATGTTCGTCTCGTGTCCTCTCGTGTCCACCCAACCTGGCTGGCTGGCTGGCAAACGGGCAGAGCTGCATTGAAAACCCTACCTAAGACGCCGACTTAGTACGAAAGCCCTACGTAAGACACCGACTTAGTACGATAACAATCCGTTGACTGCTCACAGGGGAAAATTGAGACAGACAGACAGACACAGACAGACACAGACAGACAGAGGATAGGGTTTGCCATTCTGCCACTCGACAGTTTTCACCTGAGAGGCCAGTGAAGTCACTACTTTACCCGTACGTATCGCTTACAAATGCGCCCTCACGCACTCTTCCGCCCATTCCCACTGTGGGGTATGTATGTGTGTGTTGCACCGTCCTGCAAATCGCCAGTATCCATCGATGTGGTTGGTGGTGATCTCTCTCTGTGACCCACCCACCCACACAAACACGAACATGAACATGTAACTGCGATGCCGGCATTCAAACGCCGATTCAAAGCACAGACTGCGAAGCGGGTCGCCTCGCATGCGTACGTATATGTATGCAGACGTATGCAAGTGTGCAAATAGGAATGCAAGTATGTATGTGGCGACATGCATTCATGCATCCCTCTTCCCGCGTGTGTACGCATACCATGACCAGGTCATTGCACGGCGACACCACAGCACACCGCTCATCGTCACCCAGAGAATGGCGGCAATGGTCATCATCAAACGGCCCCTCCCCCCCCTCTCAGGCTGCCAGAGTAGAGCGCCCCCCCTGTCACACGCCACCAAAAAGGGAGAGCGGCGCGCAGCGTGGTGCAAAAGAATAGCCACCAACGCCCACCCAGACACGTGTGTAATACATACATATCCGACCACGACGCATGCCATAACGCACAAATCGCCAGTTTCACCCAACACGACGACCCAGGCCATTGGGACATCGGCAAATGGAAAACGCACACGATGCATGCGACAACACGCCGAACCGAGCAGAGCGCGTCAAGTCAGTCGTGCGAACAGATAGGCCACCAACACTTACACACAGATACGCATGTGTGGTGCATTCCACCACGGCATACGACACATGATCATGGCACGTTGTGGAGACAGACAGGGCATCAAAAAGGGCGCGTCCACAGGCGCGTCACGTCAAAACCCCAGCATGGTCTTCCTGTGTTCGTCTCGTGTCCACCCAACCTGGCTGGCTGGCTGGCAAACGGGCAGAGCTGCATTGAAAACCCTACTTAAGACGCCGACTTAGTACGAAAGCCCTACGTAAGACACCGACTTAGTACGATAACAATCCGTTGACTGCTCACAGGGGAAAATTGAGACAGACAGAGACAGACAGACACAGACAGACAGAGACAGACAGACACAGACAGACAGAGACAGACAGACACAGACAGACAGACAGACAGACACAGACAGACAGACAGACAGACAGACAGAAGACCACCGAGAGAGCTTTCACCTGAGAGGCCAGCGAAGTCACTACTTTACCCGTACGTATCGCTTACAAATGCGCCCTCACGCACTTTCCGCCCATTTCAACAGCACACCGCTCATCGTCACCCAGAATGGCGGCAATGGTCATCATCAAACGGACCACTACCACCCTCTCAAGCTGCCAGAGTAGAGCGCCCCCCCCCCCCCCCCCCC
>CDMY01000798.1:0-14438 GCA_001179505.1 Vitrella brassicaformis | reverse complement strand
GAGGGGGGAAAGGGGGCGATGTCTTTGCTGGAAGCCGAAACACTAGATATGGGTGACGAGGGACGGCAGGGTTGTGCACATTCTTTTTTGAGCAGTCATTGTGTGACGCCATTTTGGAGCAAGGGGGCGCACAAATGACCTCAAATCTGACGATGACTTCATTGGGACTATGACGATTTTTTCTCCTTCTCATCCTTCATCAGTCACTCTGTTGCTTACCAATTGCGTCCATACTCACTGTTCACGTCAATCAAGCGTTCCTCATGCAAGGATGTCCACTCTCATGCAAACAAAACTCAAGGAATGGATCGTTGTGAGTGTGTGTCTTTGGATCGTTGATGGCTTCGTCTACTGGCGTTCATCGGTGATCTATGCCTCAGTGCCAGCCTCAATCGCCTCTCCCCCGGTAAGCTCCTCCTTCTTTGGGAGTTCTTCGATGGGCTGTGGCTCGGAGACCTCGGGAGCAGGAGCAATGGGCTGTGTCTCGGGAGCAGCGGGCGCTGAATGAACAAGAGAAAGGTACACACATACATTCGCTCTCCTTACGAAACGAGCTCATGTCTCAGGTACCTTCTGCTGCTGCGGATTCTCCAGCACTGGGTGGGGGCTTGGGCCCGTCCTCAGCGTCGATCTGGTTGAGAACATCATTGGCCTTGAGCAACGGGTTGGGCTCCTCCTTGGGCTGTGTCTCCTCCTCGCTCGTGTGGTATTCCATCGACGCGAAGTCAGGCGGGGACTGGGGGGTTGACGGGCAGAGGTAGTCGCTGTGGCCCACCCCTACACACACACACGCACACAGACACAGACACAGACACACACACACACACAGAGAGAGAGAGAGGGAGAGATACATACACGCACAGAGAGAGAGACGGATACAAGTCACGTACACTGGAGGTCGACCCGTCCTGTGCCCTTGAAGCTCTTGTGGTAGAGTTTGAGGTGTAGGTGGTAGCGGCAGGTGGGGATGAACCACGAGGGGATCTGCCCGTGCCGGTCGATGAAGACGTCGAAGCGCAGGCCGAACTTGTCGTCGTTGATCATGTGCTGCGGGTAGTGCAGCGAACCGTAGTGCGCCTTGACATCTTTGATGTGGCCGCTGAACGGCTCCTAAACACACAGGGAGTGACGCACAGGATCCGTCGAGTCGGCGGATAGATGGATGTCATGAATATCTGGCCCACTTCGTTTTCGTGTCGGATTTTACAGCTGATCTGGCCGCGATCTTCTCCGTCCATGGCATTGCACAGAATCTACACACAATCGAATAGACACAGCTAGAGAGACGTGTGGCTCTCTCTATTGTCCCGGCACGTCTCCCTCTCTCTCTCTCTCTCTCTCTGACGAATTCGTTTGGTGTGCGGTAGCAGTGGTCCTTCTTGATGAAGACGCGGTCGTCCCAGGGGAGGCCGGGGAGCACATCCACACAGTAATTATCACCGGCAAGGATGCCAAGGGGGCCGTCCTTGTCCTGCTGCTCCCTGAGCAGATCTTCCACAGCGTTCACCGGCTGCAGCAGCTGCTCAACCTGGGCCTTGTACGCATCTAGCGCAAATGCCTTCTCGTCAATAGCGCCTTCATTCGCCCACACAGCGATGATACGAGGGTGCAGCGGTCTCTTCCTTTATGTCTGACCTTCGATAAGGGATTGGGCGTCTCCGAATAGGGGGTCGATGAAGAGAGGTCCGGAACCGATTGAATCGGGGTCGGCGGGAGGCGGGATGAACGGGGCGGGAGGCTCCTTGACGGGGAGGGAGCTGAAATCTGTCGCTGCTCACACACGCAAGAAAGACACAGATGTTCGCACCCACCCCATCAGTGTGTGCAGAGGAGGTTGTCTACACACTATGCAGGCCATCGGGGCACTGCAACAGCATAAGCACAAAACGCGAGAGAGAAGTGTGCATCTCAATTGCACCCATTACTACCAGAGCGTTGCTGTGTATGGAGAACTGCATGAAGTGGGAGACGAAGAATCCCAGCTCCTCCTTGGTGATGCCCAGCTCGGGGAAGTCAATCACAACCTGCGGGCATAAGCCACATGGAAACGAACGGGTGAATGGATGGCACTACAAATGAGAGAGACACGGCCGTCCTGTCCTGTTCCTGACGTAAAGCTGGCACTTGAGATACTCCTCCTGCTGGTCGCCCTCCGCGCCCACAACCTTGCTCACAATGTCAAAGTCATCCATGTACCTAACAGACACACACACAGGCCATCAGGCGGGCTTGGAGGGCCGTCTGCCTGGTCTGTTCTGTTCTGTCCTGTCCTGTCGTGTGTGTGTCGTGCTGACTGACAGGTTGAACATCTCATCTTCATATTTGGGCGAGAAGATGCCGGGCAGCTCGTGCATCTGCTCCTCCCACGTCTGCGAAGACTTGCGGCGGTAGCGCCGACCCAACGCGGCCTTGGCTGCCTTGTCAGTCAACAGCGACTCTTTGGCATTCATGCGGCGGATGCTGCAGCCCCGGTTGATCGAGTGGCGGAACTGCAGCGTATCAGGGTGGTAACACGCCATCTGCATTGACAGATTCCCATGATTGACACGAAGGAAGACAGAGTCCTGCGTGTGCTCTAATTGATGCTCACGGTGCCGTGTCTCTCCCCGTCGGAACCCAGCGCGTTGTAGTAGTAGCAGTCCTTCTTGGGGAAGCCGATCTGGTCCCCGCCTTTGATTGAGTGGTGGGGGTGCACCTCGAAGCAGAACTGGTCCCCGCTCAGGGGGCCGTTGTTGCGGGTGAGGCCGCGGAGATATCTGTCGACGAGTCTGAGTGTCTTGGACGCGCTGCGGTATCGGCCGATGTTCTGGTCGTTGCCGTAGTGCTCGTTGACGCGCAGCAGCGCACCCAGCATGTCTCCGGAGCGGGAATGAATGCGGAGGGGCCCTGCACACACACAGGCACACAGAGTGAGAGAGAGAGAGAGTGTGTGTCGCATGAGAAAACGCGCCGCGGCTATTCCTTGCGGGTAAGACCGACCATATCGCTTTTTCGTGTAGGTGCGGACGCGCATGGCCTTGCCGCCGGCTCGTTGGTGCTCGAATGCAGTGGCGTTGGTGGAGACGGTGTGGGAGAGGAATGAGCCATGGCGGCGAAGGGCCTTGGCGGATGCCGCAGCGGCTGAGGTGCCGGCACACAGCAGGAGGGGCACAAGGGCGACGAGCTGCACCTTGTGGACACGGGACGTTGGCGACACCTGCGGAGAGACTGAGACGCGGCTCAGACGCCCCCAAGATGAGCCCCCAGGACGTGTCACGCAGGGTGACTAGGGTGCTCAACCGTGAAGGCAGGGCATTTAATTGAAGGCACTCAGACAGCGCACCCAATGCAAAGGCACACAGGTCACGTCTGAAGGTGTCTTCCGTCACACATACATGCGCACATACAACACAGAAAAACAGTCACAATCACGCCCACGTAGACACAACGGCTCTCTGCCGTCAACGAACAAAGTGCTACCTCCCTACGGCTAGGATGACTGTACAAGAGAGGCAGGCAGGCAGGCAAGGACGATTGGTCTGCAGCTGGCCATCATTCACTCGGACCGAGTGAGTCATATGAGTGGTGTGGGCGGCGCTGCCGCCTTGCTGCCGTCCCTCTCGAGGTCCTCCTCTGCCATGGCGGCGGTCCGCTGAGGATACTTGTACCTCGCGGGAAGTCCCTGCCCACCACTGATGTACTTATCGAGGAACTGATACATGCGCATACACACAACCAATCAGCTCGCAGAGAGTGTGATCCAGCCATCCCTCGCTATCCATCCATCCATCCATCCATCCATGTGTGCCTTACCTGCTTGCCCTTGTTTCTCCATCGGTCGACCGTCGCCTGCTCGGGCGTCAGTGTCACTGTTAAGGTACACACACACACATAGATGTGCACCCACTCACACACCTGTCTGTCTCTCCATCTATTTATTCACTGCCTGACCTCTGGGCGCGTTGAGGTAGTAGCTCTTGGGCGGCACGTTGTCGCGTCGCGTCTTGAAGAGGCCGCACGCCTGGAAGGCCTGGTGCACCAGCGACGCCACAAACGCCACCGCCGGCCGCAGGGGCTGCGGGAACAGAGTGGCCAGCTCAAAGTCCACCGAGTGGTCGCCGTACGCCTGCGTCAGCTCGAAGTACAAGTAATGACGCAGAAACAACCACCTGCAACACATAGAGAAAAGGGCAAACAGCACATGTTTATTGAGAGAGGGGCAAGGGGAGGCAAAGGCGTGTGGGTACCCGTTGAAGATGCCGACGGAGCAGAGGACGAACTCGACGCCCGTGACGAACCCCAATAGCAGGCCGATGCACCCGATAGTGAGGTAGATGAAGGGCAGGGTGCGGCCCTTCAAGTGGGGAATAGCCTGGCCGAAGGCGCGCACTTCATCCATCGGCATCGCCTGCTTGATGCCCACGGTCAGCGCCGCAAGCAGACCGCACGCACTGCATAAGGGCTGGAAGAAGTCGGTCTCGGACAGAGTGGCGTACCTAGCGGATGACAGACACAACACGTACAGACACACAGCGCAATCCCCCCCACACACGCAAATAAATAAACCCACCAGTGGAAGACTTTGTAGATGAAGACAGCGACCCCGTTGATGACCCCACTGAAGGCGAGGAACCGCATGAACTCCCTCGACCCCCAGTGCTCCTCCATCGGCCGACCCAGAAGGAAGAACGCCGGCCCCGTGATGAGCGCCTTAAGCGGGTGCGTCTCGAACAGATTGAACGTCACGATGTTCCACACGAAGGGCACGGTGAGTGTGCCCACGGTGGCGCCGTATATGGTGCGCGAGGGTATGAGGGCGAAGAGGTTGGAGAAGTTGGTGCTGATGCTGTGCAGCAGGCTGAAGACGACGATGCAGGAGGCGATCACGATGCAGCAGGGCCGTCGTCTGTCCAGGGGAATGGCGATGGGCAGGCCCGACAAGGACGTAGAGGAATCGGCGCTCTGCAGCATTTTCCTGCCGGTTACTGAGTCAATCAGTTTGCTTCCTCTGCACACACACACACACACACACGTGCGCACACGCGACGTGAAAGTAAGCCCGGCCTTTCTCTGTGCTGTTTCGCGCAGAGGCGACCTGCTTCAACTCGTCCCCTCACCACAGGATCGTCGCAGGTAGTGCCGACGACGAGGTGCGCCGGTGCTGGAGGCGAGGGTCTTCAGGCGGCAGAAACCCTTACGAACGAACCCTTGGGCAAACTCCAGCCTGCGGCGCTAGTAGCTTCAGCTTGCCGGGCTACTTCAAGCAGTGGCTGACCGAAGAAAGTTTTCCGAAGGAATGCGCGAGCTCAGTCTTTGACCCCAGGCGCCCACAGGGCGTCTCAAGCCTATCTCCTTCCTCGCGAACACATGCCCAAGCAATGATCTCCCTCGGCGAGAATTGGAGACGGGACGAGAAATTCGAGATTCGAGACAGAAATTTCGTCCCGTTTCTCACAATACCCGTCCGCTCGGCTTCTAAGCCTTCTTTCGGCTACAGATGCCCCGTTTCTTTTTCTTTTCAACTGCTTTTTGGCTGATGTGGTCCGCCTTATCCTCCTCTACCCCTCCCAACTCATTCGGATGAAAACTGACCCTTCCCTCCTCTACGCCGTGCCACAAGCGAGGCCTCAGGCGGTGGCGCTCTGCCGTCTGCTGAACAGCTGGCGACTCCTGACACCTCTCTGGCGTCAACTGAGTGAGACGACGCCTTCCTTTGTCTTCAAACATCCTCTCAGGTGAGTACCACGTGTCATGTCTTCGGGTTGGCTGCGGTTATGGAATGACACGACCCGAAGACTGCTTGGTCCGTTTTATCGCTGTGGTGGTCTCATATGCCCTGTTGGCATGTCTGTGTGCAGCAGAGAATTTTGGGCTTTTTTCCTGATGGTCGTCTCCTGTTATCGACGGAGTCCTCAACAGGTGAATGATGTATTCGATGAATCAGGTCTTCAGAGTACACCAACTTTGCCTTTGATGCTTCACAGACAACTCTTTCTTTTCCCTTCCAGTGAAAAAGCCGATGAGCGGAAACAGACGAGGAAAGCTGAGCACATTCTGTGAGTAGCGCCGCCGTCGACGACAAGGCGCGTCTGCAGAAGTTTCCCTTCATCGTCTCACTCTGTGAAAATGACTCGCGGTCAGCTACCGGCAGACATCAAGCAAGAGGTGCGTTCGAGCGGTGGACCAGCACTGGGTGATGCCCACTGGTCTGTGTGTGTGGGTGTGTGGGCAGTGCAGCTGTCCGGCACGGCCCCCTTCGAAAACCTCTGCCTAATTCTCTCGCCCTTAACCCCCAATCATCTTTGGAAGTCACGTGTGTGTGTGGGTGAGTGTGCGTGATGGCCTGCCTGGTGTGGCTGCTTGCCCTTACATACGCTCACTCTCATTGTGCCATGCATTCAGACAGACAGACAGACAGATGGACACCAGGGAGGCAGGCTGTGTGGCTGGCTGGATGGGTGGGTGGGTGGATGGATGCCTGTGTGTGCGTGGCTGCGGACTGAGAGAGGCAGGGAGTGATGGAGGCACCTCTCCTCTCCACCCATGCACCTCCGTCCTGGCACCTTTCCAGAGGTGTCGGGCCGTGGGTGCATGCGTGTAGTAAGATCTTACTTTGGCTGTCCTTATCATGCTGGGACGGGGGCATCGCTTGCTTCGTTGGTGTGTTTTGTGGTCGGTCAGCCAGTCATTTTGTGCGCGTGTGTGCGTGTGTACGTCTGGATGCATACCACACATATTCTACATACGAGTGGGTGGGTGGATGGGTGGGTGGGTGGGTGGGTGTGGGTGGTGCTCACCACAACGACCGGAGGGCCAAGGCAGGGACAGAGAGAGGTAGGGCACGACAGAAAGGCCCGTAAGAAGGTAGAATAAGCCCACTAGAAGGCACCAGCAAGCCCACTAGAAGGCCGCAGAATAAACAATATTAGCACCGCAGGTCAGCCAGCAACACACTCATGGCTTTCTGGTGGACATGCGAATACCCATGTGTGTGTGTGTGTGTGTGTGTGTGTGTTGCTGGCGCAGGCAAGAAGCAGCCCATCTAGAGTGATGAACGACGACGAAGGTCTGTACACAAGTCGACTGTCTCTCCTGACTTTCCTCATCGTTGCGTGTCTCTGCAGGCGTCTCATCCCTGCCAATACCGATGACCGTTCGAAGCCTTCACCGCCACACGACGACCAGCATCTGCATGTCACATGTCGGCGCCGTCACAACACACGACGTCGATTGACCGCTGTGCGCATGTCTCACTTCGCTTTGTGCAGATCGTTGTCTACATCTTATATTTGACGTCTTCTCCCACCTTCCTCCGCGGATACCTACCGGGCCGACCACACATCAAGACCGACCACACATCAAGACAGACCAGTGCCCAGCGGACGCCACTGTGGCGTCATTGCAGAGTGCCCTGTCGGACGCGTTGACGGGGCGTCACTTTGTGGGCCTCCACGATCTGGCAGAGGATGAGGAGCCCATGGCCAATGTAGAGGAACAATGTGAGCATCACACGCACCACACACACACACACACACACGGGGACACAAGGAGTGCACTGTCTACTCATGACACATCGTCTGTCGTCTTGATGCATGTGTGCAGTCATTGACGAGGGTGGGGACGACCCTTCTGTGGCGGTGCCGACGGTCGCGGCGTCATCTAGTGGAGTGATCGATCTGCCCGCCGCGGCGTCGGCAGCCGACGGTGCGCCTCGGCCACAAGAGCTGAGCAGCAGCAGCAACAACAACAGCAGCAGCAGCGCCCAGGCAGCGACCATCGAGCTGACTAAGCCGCTGGCCGACCACACGGTGGGCTGCACTTCGGGGAGGGCGATTATTTGATAGGCACCGGCAGCAACGGCAGCACAGCCATCGTCAAGAAGCGCCTCCCCCACCCCAAGAGGCCGGCAAAGGCCATCGACGCCGTCGTCAAGGTGGTCAAAGATGCCGATATACGGCTTTTAGGGCCGGGGCTGCAGAGGGAGGCAGACCGCATGCGCCAGGTCGAGGGCAACCCGCTGTTTCTGCAGCTCCTCTTCGAGGACGCCGACGCCACACGATGCCCGAGGTGGGATGGCCTTGTGGACTGTGTGGTGATCGGCATGCCTCGAGTGACAGGAGTGTGAGGCAACACACGCAGTACGACACACGCAACGGTCCCACTCACTGGCTGTCCCTCTCTGTCTTGTCTGTGTGGTTCGATGTCTGTTGCAGAGGAGTTTGTGGAGCAGCGGGATCTGCTGCTGGACACCAAGGACGAGAAGGGCGAGTACACGCGGCGGGCCGAGTACAACGTGGGGGTCATCGCCGACCGGTACAGCGGCAGGACGGCCGAGGAGAGGGCGGCGGTGGCACAAGACCTATGGTCGTCACCAATGCCCTCGACCTCATGACCCAAGGCCACATCGCAGCCGCTTTGGCCGGCCTGGTCTGCCCGGACCACTTCAGGAGCAACGTCATTCTGAAGTGGTCGGCCCTCCGGTCGGCATCGCCCCAGCAGCCGGCTGATGTCGGCAGGTCGGTGACCTTCATCGACCTCGCCAACACGGTCAAGGTGGAGTCCACCACCAGCACCCCTCCGCCGTTCCTCGACCCAGCCACCAGCGCCCTCACCCCGCTGCGGTTGGCCCGCCGCCTGGCCGCCGATCAGGCGCCAGAGGGCACCCCGGGGTTCCGGCCGCCGGAATCGGTGCTCCTCAACATCGCCGTCAAGCAGGAGGCCGAGAATGAGGATGACAGCGACCTCATCGCCGCCAGCGAGCTGAAGCGGCTGCTCAGGGCCGACGGCATTTTGGTTGGCGAGGGGGAGGAGGAGGCCGTGTGGGTGGGCGCGCCGACTATCAAGTGGGGGCTGTGCGTGTTGCTTAACGCCGTGCTGAGAGGGGGAGCCTGCGGCCGGCCCTGGAGAGCTACTCGCAAGTGCTGTGGAAGGAGACGCTGGCCGTGCTGGAGTGGCAGGACCACATGGACCAGTTCGTCGCGCCCGAAGGCCGCCCACTCTCCAGTGGTCGGCCCTGCTGCCCGCTGGCCGCCAACTTCAGCAGGCTCGAGGAGATGGAGTGAGCGAGTGAGTGGGTGGGCGAGCATCCTGGGCCAGGCAGGGCAGCCAGGAAGGGGCGAATACAGAGGTTCGATAATGTCTCCTTCATTTCCGCCGGTGTGTGTCTGCAGGTGTCTTTCATCGCTGCCTACATTTTATATCCGGACGACTCTTTTGCTCCCGTGGCCGCGCAAAACAACCATGTAAGGCGCTCACTAACGAGTCGAGTGTGGTCACCCGTCAAGTCTGTCGACGTACTTGCTGCACGTGCCCGAGGGCCTTGATGGGGCCATCGTGTCGATCGATGGTCGTGGTTGTATATCAATTGTCTGCCAGAGAGCCTGTTGGACGACCAGGCAGCCAAGCTGTTGGCGTGGCGGCCTCATCAATGTGAGAAACAGACAGCGCAACGCACCTTCTTGGTCTCTTTCTCGTCCCCAGGTCTGCATGTGAGTGAGGCGGTCTCCTTGCCTGCAGGGCCTGCAGGTTACCACCCGTTTTAGAGCAGTCGGTCGGATGATATGGTGATGTACTTGAACGGATGGCAGTTCGTGTGTGGGGAACTGTGCCGGCCGGTCACACATCACATCGCTGCTTACGTTTTATATCCGTGAGAGTGTTTGGTTCCCTCCCAGTGGTGTGGACTGCCGTGACCGACTCAGATGAGATCGATTTTTCCTTTGATGAACGCACATGCCCACCAGGACGGTCAGGGTTGCGGACCCATAGAATACCCATGAAATATGGCCAGTGATTATGACTTAGCGTCAGCCGGTCTGGACTCTGAAGCACGTCGCTACACAGATCTTGGCCTGCGGTTTCGTTTGTTCAAAAGATCCCCGTCTGCGGGCTTAGCCGGAGACGGCCAGCTTCGTTGTAAATGCTGCCACTGCCATCCAACGGCAGAAGCGCCCAAAGCACACCCACATGCACACAGCGAGTGCATCCGCGGCATGGCCACGCATAAAAGCATCAACAAGGAACACACAGACATCCCTGCTCAGTTGCACACACATCACATCCCTGCAGCCGTGCACATGTAACACACACACACACACACACTAGGCAGATACCCACGCCGATACAAACGCCTGCTTCCCGAGGAAGAAGCGCTGTCAAGGGGGGAGGGGGGAAGAGAGCAGTCGTCAATCCACTTAAGCTTGTCCACGTGTGATGGCCGCTGCGGGTGTCTACCAAAGTGAACCAGGACAGTCGTCAGTGAAGTCGATGTGCATGCCGCACCACCATGCTGCATTCCGACAATACCAAAATCAGTCGGCAATGCGCTTGTGGCGCACATCTGCTGTGCGGCAGCGGCAAAAGCGACGCGGTGATGTACTGCAAGCGCAGTGGGAGCTTACGTCTACCAGCCAGTGTGAGTAAATGGCTACACAGAATGTGTGCGCGGCGCACGCAAAACGGATTAGGCAAGGAGCTGACTACAGGTAGGTGTGGTGAGAGGTAGTGGTGTCGGTGCGCCAGTCGGACACACCGACACGCCATATGAACAAAAAATCCACCACATACACACACAGGAGAGTCGCTTGTAGCCCATGGCAACCCCACGCAGCTTTGCTCATGTCTCGTGTGCCGTATCTCATCCATGCGCTTACCTAAGTGCTCCGCCACGGTGACCGCTCTCGCCGACCTGCACACACACACACACACACACACGCAGACAGACAGACAGACAGAAACCAACGAACGAACACGAGAACAGCGCACCGAGCTCTACTGCATCGGGAGATGCACACATAGCAGCAAGATGATGGATGGATGGGTGGATTAACTTCAGCAAATCAGCAGCAGCATGGGGTGGGCTCGTCTTGTGTCCAGCAGGGGCACAAGACAACACCCGCGTGCATACACTCGCGGTGCGCAGCCCGGTTGTGCGTGGCGACTGCCTGCCTGGTGCGATGCCTGCCTGTGCTGTTCGCTAGATAGTAAGTACAGCCTTTCACACACACACACACACATATATGCACGCATACACGATGGATGAGACTAGATCGACCGATGCTGCAGCGGGGGGTGAGAGGGGCTCCTCCCTCCTGTGTGTGGCAAAACCAGCCAGACGAGGAGGACATGCGCTGCCGGAGGGACAGAAGACCTGCCCGCCATTCCGCAGTGAGCCGGGTTGTCTGTAGAGCGAGTATGATGCCTGCGTGGCTGCCTGCCTGCCTGATAGGGAGTAGTGCTCCTTACACACACACACATCAGAACACACGAGCAGCCCCTGCACTGCATGAGAAGTCGGTAACGAGTGCATACAAACACACACACAGCTGATGGGGTGAGTGACGGGTGCGAGTACAGCTGATGGGGTGATGCACTGCAAACAGGTGACGGCGAACAGTGCGGACGGACAGTGCGCTGTCAGCGGCAGCTATGGAAAATGAAGGAGCACACAAACACACACACACACACATGAGGTGGCCAAGGACACATACATACAGAGAGCCAACCAAGTTGTCAGTCACGCCAATACTCAAATGGCTGCCGTGCCGCCGACGTATGTACTGTACGGTCGGGATGGGAAAAAGAGAGCGATGCCGAGTACGGACGTCTGTCTGGTGTCGGCAAAACCCGCAACAAACAGCACGGATGGACGGCAATGTGAGTCAGTCGGATGCGGAGGAAGTGAGTGCACTCCCGCAAGTAAGGGCAAAACACCTGCGTGCCAACGCGCCTGGTGTGTGGAGCGAGTGTGATGCCTGCATGGTTGCCTGCCTGCCTGGGAGGTAGTAAGTGATCCTTACACACACGCGGACAGACACGCACATTGACTGACGTACGTACCATCACGAGAAAGTCAGCCAGTCAGTCAGTCAGTCAGTGAGGTCAGCTACTCAGTGACTGAGGTCACTCACCCACCATAAACACCGTGTATGTCACCGCTGAGTGAGTGAGTGAGCCGGATGTAGCCAACCATACAGACAGACAGACAGTCAGTCGTGTCCGTGCCAAGTAAGTGTCTGTATGTGTCTGGCTGGTGCAAGAAAAACATGTCAGGTCAGGTCAGGTGGCAAAGACAGACGGGAACACCGCATGACATGAAAAGTCATTCACAAATAAGTCAGTCAGTCAGTCACGCATCCAGAAAGTACATACCCACCAAAAAATGCCAACGTCTACACCGACATCCTGACATGATTCCCCCTCGTCCGTCTCGGTGTCCATGTCCTTGCTCTCCACCTGCTGCGCCACCCTCTCGGTCCAGCTGATGCCGTGCGCATCTACACGCAGCGGCACGTCGCTGCCCGCACCCGTAGCCGTCGATGTCAGGTCGGTGGCGACGCGTCGATGGCCTTAAGGCCTTCGCTGCCCAGGAGCTCCTTCATCGGCGGGAGGAGGGAGGGGTCGCCAGACGGAATATCCGCACCCGCAGCAGACCTGAGAAAAGGAGAACGGCATGCGCGTGTGTCTGTGTGGGTGTGGGTGTGGGCCTGTTGCTTACTGGTGAATTATTCGGCGAGGAACCAGTCGGGAAGTTGTGCCCTCGGCCCTGCCGCTGACGATGAGCGATCGAAGATGGTCGGCCGGCAGCTGAGTGGGGTAGGACAGCAGTAGGACAGCAGCACCGCCTTGACCGATGCCCGCTGCTCCGGCGTCCACCCCTGCCACTGCCGGCTGATGGCCTCGCGGAACAGCGTGTGGCCGATGAACTGCAGGCGCTCGACCAGGGCGCCATCCAGCTGGCTGCCGTCGTGTGTGACGAGTCTGTGGGCCATCCATCTCGCAGGCGCTAGGGTGGTCGTAGATGGAGGTAGAGCGCTGCTCGGCAACCAGACCAGAGGGAGGGCATGTGTGTTGTCCTGAGCCATCGGTGATGGACGGGATACGGCCGGAACGGCCTTCCCCCGCCCATCGTGGGCTGGCTCGGACAGCTCACATGGCCCACCTGCCAAGGCACACACACACACGACACACACATGAGCCGTTGCCTGGTGCCTCCAGGCTCCCTCACGTACCCTCTGAAGGTTGCGCATATCAACTTGGCCCACGGCCCTAGCTGTTTGGTACACATGGCCGCTCCGCGCAGCACCGCAGCCACCAAATCCATTGACGCGTTACGCATCAAGCGGACCACACCATGCCGCCACAGCACGGCGATCGTGTCGGCGGGGATGCTGCCGGCGGATGATGGACTGTGGTGGTCATGCCGTCACGATGGGCAGGGGCCGCTGCGGATGGTGCCGCCAGTGGGAGAGGATGAGTGGCTCGATATCCACCTTGCGGCCCTGCTGGAAGGCCGCTGACGCGATCACCCTCTGGCCCAGCTTCGCCAGTAAGCCGACCAGATACGCTGCACACCGACAGACACAGACAGAGAGAGAGAGAGAGCGTGACTCCATGGATGGACAGACGAGCGATGTACGCGGAAGCATCACTCACCGCAGATGTCTTGTGCGAGTGCGGCGGTGGACCTGAGCGCGTGGCCGCATGCGTTCTTGATCCTGCCGTACTTGTCGACAAACACGGCCCCGATGCTCACGATGGACGTGGCCACCTTGTCCGTCTCGGTGTCCATCTCCTCACTCTCCACCTGCTGCGCCACCCTCTCGGTCCAGCTGATGCCGTGCGCATCTACACGCAGCAGCACGTCACTGCCCGCACCCGTAGCCGTGGATGTCAGGTCGGCGGCGACGGCGTCGATGGCCTTTAAGGCCTAGGACAGCAGCACCGCCTTGACCGATGCCCTCTGCTCCGGCGTCCACCTCTGCCACTGCCTGCTGATGGCCTCGCGGAACAGCGTGTGGCCGAAGAACTGCAGGCGCTCGACCAGGGCGCCATCCAGCTGGCTGCCGTCGTGTGTGACGAGTCTGTGGGCCATCCATCTCGCAGGCGCTAGGGTGGTCGTAGATGGAGGTAGAGCGCTGCTCGGCAACCAGACCAGAGGGAGGGCATGTGTGTTGTCCTGAGCCATCGGTGATGGACGGGATACGGCCGGAACGGCCTTCCCCCGCCCATCGTGGGCTGGCTCGGACAGCTCACATGGCCCACCTGCCAAGGCACACACACACACGACACACACATGAGCCGTTGCCTGGTGCCTCCAGGCTCCCTCACGTACCCTCTGAAGGTTGCGCATATCAACTTGGCCCACGGCCCTAGCTGTTTGGTACACATGGCCGCTCCGCGCAGCACCGCAGCCACCAAATCCATTGACGCGTTACGCATCAAGCGGACCACACCATGCCGCCACAGCACGGCGATCGTGTCGGCGGGGATGCTGCCGGCGGATGATGGACTGTGGTGGTCATGCCGTCACGATGGGCAGGGAACGGGGACGCATGGACAGCCAAGGTGGGTGGCTTAGGGGGTGCCTGCTGCTGTTGCTGCTGCTGTTGTTGTCGCGGCATTTTGACGGTGCCAGTTGTGTGTCGCAGGGAAGTGGCGGCATGGCCACCGTCCTCGTC
>CDMY01000797.1:0-19321 GCA_001179505.1 Vitrella brassicaformis | reverse complement strand
CCATGGAGTCAAGGCACTACACGTTTGTCGGCAAGGGTAGCAGCAGAGCAGCCCGCCGTAGATGATAGTGAGGAGGAGCGTCCCATGAGGAAGAAGAGGAGGAGGGGAGAGTGAGGGTAGCCCATGATGTTGATAGATTGGTTGGATAGGTTGTACAGAGACACTACTACATTATCGCTGTTGATATACTGGTCTGTGCATTCACACTGACTACTGCACACACTGCTTCCTGCGCTGCGTGGCAGCTTCCCACGCAGCCAACAAAATCACCCATCCGATAGCGTGTCCAAGGGACCTTATAACCATAAAATTCGAGTGCAGGAAGCGGGCATACGTCATAATGCTCCAGAATTCAGCAAGAGCCTGTTCAGCCTTTGACACACCATCCTGCCCGCTCGGCAGCTTTTTCTCACCATCAATGAATTGATCTGCCACGGCCAACGCCTCAAGGCGCAATGACATCCCCTTCGCAACCTGCATAAACAGACACGCACAATGAGAGCCGTGTGTATTCTCGGCGTTCTCTCCCCTGCCTCCGTCTGGTCATCTCATCAGTGACCTGCCAAGTGACCTGCACCCTCAGCGAGAGCTGTCGCTGCTGGCCTCGCTCCTGACGCTTCAGCTCACCGTTAGCCATGGAACACAGATCTGCCGACATCTGGGTGGAAAGGAAGAGAGGGGCAGATAGGGATGGATGAGGCAACGGGAAGAGGGCCAAGGCCGCTCGCTGTGAGGAGATGGAGAACAGGGCGAGAGATGGGTGGATAAATGGACGGCATCGGGACTTTTCCAGCCGCTTCCATGGTGCAAAAGACCTTGTGTGTACTTTGAGTGAATCCCATCCATCCCTTGGGTGATCCCATCCATCCTTTTGAGTTTCCCATCATTTCCATCCATCTGACGGCCCTCGCCCTTCCCTTGCTGAGTGCTTCGGACACCGATACGGCAAGCTGGTCCTGGCAGCTTCCCACGCAGCCGACAATGCCACGGAAGCAATTGGGGAGATGACTGCGATAGGGTGTCTCAAGGGCGACTGTCACAGACTCGATAAACGTATGAATCCACCTCATGCGAGTGTCTGTACAATCTGTCACCATCATGAGCAACTGTCAACAACCCTCTTTTTCTTCGGGCGCTCCTCCTTACTATCATCTACGGCCATCTCATCAGGCTGGTAGTGCAGTGCCTCCATGTCCCGCCTGTAAGCGATGGCCATCTGCTTGGCCTCGTCGTCGCCGTACTTCTTGACGGAGAAGGACTCGCTCTTCCGCTCGCCGCCCTGCACTCTTGCTCTCGTTGAAGTTGACGCCCTTGACACGGCTCTGTTGCTCTGCCGACCATGGGCCCTGGCACAGAGCCCGCCCGCTGCCCTCCATCTCGACACAGTACTCCTCAGCCATCGCCGGACATCCACACACACATACAGGCACGACACGAGACTTGAAAAGCACGACCGCCAGGCGACCGACGAGCAGTCAATTGTCTCGGACACGATGCTCAAGAACCGAGCACTATGTGCGCACCCCATGGCCAAGGACTCGACGGCAGCAGGAGGCAAGAAGGTTCCCGGCCCCTCACGTGTGATGGGCTACGCGTGTTTCAACCGTGGCGCAAGAACCCTACCTTTGCCAAGGCCTGCGTAGAGCGGCAGAGGCCGTGGCGGCAGAGGGCGTGGCGGGGGCGGTCGCACTTTGGCGGTGACGGGGGGGCGTCCGCTCACGAGACTCGACGAGCAGCGCCGAATGGCCCACACGAAGATCTTATTATAGAGAGCCCTTCACGATGGCAGATAGCTTGACGTCTCCGTCTGCCCCGGCCCGCACCTCCCCGCCCACCGCCCAGCCCTCTGCAACGAGATGGACAGCTCGGCTGTAGTTGCTGTGGTAGACGGTGTGGTGATGGCAGTTACTCCGAAGCATGTCCAAGTAGTGACAGACAGGCCAGCCACGTGAAGTAGATAGTAGAGAAGCGGTGCAGATAGAGTCGCGACCTCATCAACGTACGTCTGAATGAACAGATCGTTCACATAGCCCCAGCTGTGAACGGCCAGGGGTCAGCCATACCAATGATATACCAATGATTTTCATTGATCGATGCTCTCGGTATTAACAAGTCCTTCTCCAATATATTCACAGGTGCTGTAACTACTTAACTCTTTCCGATCTTTCATTTCCGTATGTGTGAAGGTCAGTATTCTGTGCGCATTCGGTCACGTCTCATGGGATAGTTGATGGCTAAAAAACAATCAATGACAGGTGCCTCTCTGCCCTGTGGGCATACGAATGCTTATACTCGTATGTCTATTCACTTGAAACGCACAGAAAAAAGGACAATGTGATGGAGGGAGCGCCCCGCACTGCTGCAGCGTCTTCCCTACCAGAAGGATCCCCCGGGTGCCAATCGCCTTTTAGTTTCAGTGTACTTTCGTTTCAGAAGCAACCCAGAGAAATGCTGCAATACCGCCTCATCTACAGAGACCACTTTTTCAGAGAACCCAGATATGTGATGGACATTCATCCGTTTCACTTGATCAGGGCGAACGAATATCTGCGAGATACAGTGATACGATACAAACGCGTCCATCGAATTTCAAGGGTACTTTGGTCAATTTCTGTGGTTGCTGACGACGAAGAAAGCGGAAAAAACGCTCCTCGTCATTATAATGCAGAGCCCACGGCTTGATAACGCTGTATTTGTGAGGTCGGAAGGCGAGTGCTGACGAATTCAGTTCGACGCTCTTCTTGTCCAGAAAAGCAGACAGGTTGCAAAATGAAAGCGGAATCGACGGAATTGTCAGGAATTCGTCAAAATCCACAAAGCCAATCCACCGAATACTTCCGCTGGCTCTCAGCAATGCGTCATTCACAGTTAAGAGCTGTCCATGATACCTTAATGCAAACTGGTCATTCAGTGATGATGTCGTATTCAGTCATCTTACCACATGTCTTCCACGTAGTTACTGGGAACGCGTGTCCATTCCACTCCGGACATGTTTGTGACAGAGGCACATGGCGGGTTCCCGCTTGTCACAGTCGTATAGAACAAGAACTTGGACACACCCAATCGGGTGTAGTACTTTAGCCAGGCAGATATAATGTCACAGTTGACATCGCCAAACAAAGTGGACACGGCAACGGCAATACTCCAGTCTCCGCGAATTCTGTCGGTTGCATTGATCGCAAAACTCCGCCCAGAAATAGAGACATTGCTGTCCGACGCTGGGCATGAAATAATCGCCTCGCGATACGGGGCTCGATGCATGAAGCTATCTATTGCAAGCAAAGTGAGAATATCGGAGTTCGGATTCGTCCCACCTGTAGTGCAGAGCGCAATGCGAATTTCTTCGCCGCAGGTCACGAAGCTTGCGTGTCTTCACTTTTGCAAGGAACGTCCAATTCCGATGTCCCAGAGAAGATTCGTCAAGTCGCCCGTGAGCTACGAAAAAGCCGGGAAACTGAGGAGTCAGATGAAGCTCCCGTTCCAACCACTGCGGCGTGCTTTCCGGTAAAACAGGCCTCATACACCCAAACAAAAGGCCGCAGAGAATCGCGTTGAAGACGCACATTTTGCTTTCCAGTCTGTTTTGCGACGACTCTACACCACCGCGAGCCCCACATCGATATTGGTCCCGGGTATGGTCCTGAGGGTATGGCCACATATTCGGAGCTACCCTCCCTGCCAATCCTGCCAATAGGTAAGTCTCACAGACGCGTTGATGGAATGGCAAGGACATGTTGAGGGGGTAAAACGACTCTCATCGCCCTAATGCCAAAAGCCTCAAGTTAACGTGCAGCAGGGCGGTCGGGCAGTCGTTGCAGGATCCATCAATGCAATCAAAATAGTCCATCGATGAATCAATCAATCAATCAATCAGAATTGCTAAGGCTTTGGGTCGAGTGAAACGGATGCCTCCGAAAAACTCCGAAGACGAAAATGGCGCAAGTTTCAGGTGCGCAACTTTCAGGTCGGGCAAGTGGCGGGAATGTGTTGTTCGAATGTCTTCTTCCTTCAGCTCCGATTCAGGCGTGGAAGGGTCATGGAGAACAGCTGAGCAAGAATGAGAAGACGAAAGATGTGAGGCGACAGAACATCGTGGCGGCAAGAGGTAGCTTCATCAACTCCTCCAAATGCAACGTGCACACGTGCTTGTCTCGGGTGAAACTGTGCGAGTGAATCGCCGGATGGGCATGTGTTTGCCTGCAGCGGTGGCGGATGCCATTCGCACGAGCCTGGGGCCCAGAGGCATGGACAAAATGGTACGATCAGCAGCCGCAGCCTGTCGTTGTGCGCCATTCATTCGTGGGTCTTCGTCTTGTCTTGCTTCTTCCTCAGATCCAGGATGCCAAGGAGGGCGTGGTGATCACCAATGACGGTGCAACCATACTCAAGCAAATGGCGGTGCAGCACCCGACAGCCAAAATGGTAAAGTGATACATGCGTGCGCACAACGCAGAAAGGCGGATCTATCAATCCGCGACCATGTCTGCCCGTTATGTGTCCTGTGGTGTATCAGTTGGTGGAGTTGTCCAAGGCGCAGGACGTCGAGGCTGGCGATGGGACGACGTCGGTGGTCGTCATCGCCGGAGCGCTGCTCGGGGCAGCCGAGATGCTCCTCAACAAGGGGCTCCACCCACAGGCTATTGCCGAGGCGTTCCTGCAGGCATCAAACAAGGTAGGGCACCTACATTTATGGTGGTCAGGGTGAGAGGGAGAGGGAGGGAGACAAACCTCTCGACGTCGCCGTGCCCCGTTCTCAGTCCGTGGAGATTCTTCGCGAGATGTCCACATCTGTTGACCTGAACGACAGGGATGTCCTCATCAAGAATGCAGCCACATCGCTCAGCTCAAAGGTACATGCACATGCGGCATACAGGTGACAGACACTCCACTTGATGCTGTGCCGGTCTACATGCGCATCCACTAATTGATTCATTCAGGTGGTCAGCCAGAATGCCGCACAGCTTGCGCCGATAGCCGTCGATGCAGTCATGAAGGTCATACATACGCACGTGTGCACCACTGCATGCCCACAAACAGAATGACACTTTGCTGTTTGGCTGGTGCAGGCCTTGGACCCTGCCAATCCAGACAATGTGGACCTGAACGACATCCGCGTCGTCAAGTGCACCACGACAAGCGCACCTGCCCTGAGGAGATCGCATCTCATGTACGTCTTGTGTTTCTGTGCAGGAAGCTGGGCGGCACTGTGGACGACACGGAACTCGTAGAAGGGCTCGTGTTCACGCAGCAAAAAGTAAGCGGCTGAAGTCGATGACAGAGTGCATCGTCTTCATGTCGCTGATGCGTTCTCTGCAGGTTGTTCGCTCTGCTGGGGGTCGCAGTTTTGTCAAGGATGCGAATGTGGGCCTCATTCAGTTCTGCCTGTCCCCGCCGAAAACAGACATCGAAAATAATATCACCATCAAGGTGACCAAGAGCTGACGGATACGTCCAAGTTTGTGTGCAGACTGTTGCTGGTACACGCGTACATTGAACTTTTGTGTCAGGACTACCAAGCGATGGACCGCCTGCTCCGCGAGGAGAGGCTCATACTCGCCAAGATGATCAAACAAATCGCTGCGACAGGTAGGTGGGTGCGTGGGATGGATTTGAATGAGCACCTGCGGAGTTGCTGAGTGCCTGACGTGTGAGTTGACTCTTTGATACAGGTTGCAATGTCCTTCTCATCCAGAAATCCATCCTCCGAGATGCAACGACAGTGAGCGGGTGTTAGTGCACTGGAGGCCGCTGTGCAGGCGTTGGCGTGTGGGTGAGGTGAGTGTTCTTCCTCTTGTGTGTTGGAATGTCCAGGACATGTCGTTGGATTATTTGGCCAAGGCAAAGATCCTCGTCGTGCAGGACATCGAGCGAGAGGATGTTGAGTTCATATGCAGGGTCAACCAACGCACACAGAAGACAAGCATTGTCCACGGAATTCCACTTGGGCCTTTGTCTCAGACGCTCGGCTGCGAGCCTGTAGCGTCCCTCGATGCCTTCACGAGCGACAAGCTGGGCCATGCAGACATGGTACTTTCGTATCGTAGCTGCCGTCCATCTATTCATGTACGACGTGTTGCGTCGGTTTCGTGTTGTGCAGGTGTGTGAGGAGGATGTTGGCGGCGAGGGCAAGATCGCGAGGGTCACGGGGGTCAAAGGCAAGGGAACCGTCAGCGTCCTCATCAGGGCCTCAAACCAACTGGTGCGGAGAGGGGTAGAGAAAGCAAGACAGCCTATACCTGCTTGCGGACGTGGCATCTTTGTCCTTTCCGTGTCTGGTTCCTCAGACCCTCGACGAGGCTGAGCGTTCCCTCCACGACGCCCTGTGTGTCGTCCGCAGTCTAGTCAAGGAAAAGTAAGCATCACCTGATACAGCCGCGCTCGAGTGCTCTGATTCTGCAAGCAAGTGCCCGCCTCGCGTGTCTAGGGCGCTGATTCCTGGCGGTGGAGCCCCCGAAATGGAGCTATCGCAGAAACTCAATGAATGGTTCGGGAGACACTGTTGACTGACGCAATTCGCATCGTGTCTATCCTGCTCTTCACCGTGCCCTCAGGGGCCGCAGCCTGCCTGGTGTCCAATCCCTCTGCGTCAAAGCATTCGCTGACGCCCTCGAGGTACCCGAACTCGAGTGGGCTGACACCCTGTGTGAACAGCATTCTCACTGCGGATGCGTCTGTAGGTGATTCCCTACACTCTGGCCGAGAACGCTGGTCTGAATCCCATCGAGATCGTCACTGAGCTGCGCAACCGACATGCAGCGGGCGAGAAACATGCAGGAGTCAACGTGCGAAAGGTAGGCGCGCAGTCAGTGTCACAATTGTCCCTATGTCTCCCCTCTCCTCTCAGGGTGCCATATCCGACATCCTCGAGGAGAATGTGCTGCAGGTGCCTGAGGATACAAAATGCGCCATAGACAACAATGTGGCGTCGGCGTCTCGTCTCTGTGCAGCCTTTGTTGGTGAACACATCTGCTGTCCGTTTGTCCACCGAAGCCGTAATGCTGATCCTCAAAATAGATGATATGGTCAGCAACACAGAGGTGCTTCACGACACACAAACAATGAATTTTCTCCTGTCATGCCTGCCTGTCAGGTGCTCTCGCGATAGCCCATAGATGGAAAGTTCTTGTCGAACACCTGGTTGTTATAGTGTTTAACGAGACTCGTGTCTGTAATCTCCTCTATATACACCACCGACGATGGATCTTGTTGCGCCTTCTCTCCGTGTTCGATTGAGAGCGCAGACAACCGAGAGTCCATCGCTGAGGCACTAAGAGGGGGACAAATAGATATCACTTCATATAAAAAATCTTCTGGGCATGTCTATGTGAGTGGCGGGTTTTGGGGAAATTGTCCATCGATCCATTCGTCTCCATCGAAACCACCCTCCAGCTGCGCGTTGGTTTTCCGAGTACGCATCGGTACTCTTAGCTTTTCGTTTATTCACATGAATGAACAATCGAGTTCTATACATATCAACAAATTGGCTACAGTCAACCCTTACTCAGCCCCCTCTTCCATCTTCTCCCGTTCTTTCTCGGCATCATCTTTATGCCCTCGCCTCATTGGCTGGATCATACACTCCTCAAGTGCTCTTGGACAGAATTCAATGCGTGAGCGATATTGGTTGTCACGACGCCGTGTGACGTCTCTCATGCCGATGTCTCACGAAGGCCGAGAAGAAGAGGGCCAAGCAGAAGGCCAAGAAGGCCGGGCGCAGGTTTCAGGAGGGCGACGACTCATTCATGGCAATGTGTCATGTATAGTGCCTGTTTGTATGGTCGACGACGATTAAAATCCCCGCCATCTACTCAGTCAAATCCATCTATCTCCCTCTTGCCAAGCCACCTATCCATCCACCCACCCCTTCTCAACTATCTAACAAGCAACGTAATCAAAGCCCATCTGTGTACGGCAGGAGAGTCCGTCGGTCTCTCATAAAATGAACTGCGTCAATCGACGAACCCTCAATCACGGGACAAACATGCCAGCACCATCCTCAGCGCCCGCCTGGCGCATCTTCCAGCGGTGCCGCCCACCACGCACACACAAACTCGCACTACGTGCCAACGCACGGTATTCCTCCAGCGCCGCGTCGACCCGCTTGTGAGACTCGGTTTTCCACCTCCAAAACTCAGTCTTCTGCCTCCAAAACTCAGTTTTCCACTGCAAAGGCATGGTGTTAAGGTCGCGTGGGCCGTGAAACGCAACGGCAATGGCAATGCTCCTCCCCCCTTCTTCCCCAACCTACATGGCTGTCCTTAGGATCTTCCTTCTCATTGTCTTCCTCCTTGCGCAAACCACATGCGGTCTATCCTCCTGGTTTGGAAAACGAAGCGCGGCGGCGAAGGGAAACCGATGGGATGTAAGCCCTCCCCGCCAGGTTGCGTCACTCATCGGATCAGCAGACGGCAAATTCAGCACAAGCCAGTTTCAACCGGACCCTCAGGATCGGCGCAAGAAAGTGGTAGTCTTGGGTGGTGATGGTTTCTGCGGGTGGCCGACGAGCCTCTATCTGTCGGAGCGAGGGCATGACGTCATCATCGTGGACAACCTCTCACGAAGGGACATTGACAACGAGCTCGGCACTTCGTCTCTCACCCCCATCGAGCCGATTGACAAGCGGCTGCAGGCGTGGAAGGAAGTGACGGGTCGGGATATCAAGTTCGTCAATATTGACGTCAAGCAACACTACCAGGAGCTGGTGGACCTGCTGAAAAAAGAGAAACCAGACTCTATCGTCCACTTCGCCGAGCAGCGGGCGGCGCCCTACTCGATGAAAGGAGCACGACAAAAGCGCTACACAATCGACAACAACATTTCCGGCACCCATAATGTGCTGTGCGCCATAGTGGACTCTGGGTTGGACATTCACGTCGTGCATCTCGGGACTATGGGTGTTTACGGCTATGGTACATCTGGTGGGGAGATACCTGAGGGCTACATCGACGTCATCCTACCTGGCGGTCGAGAGGGCAAGATCCTCCACCCTGCGTATCCTGGCTCCCTTTACCATGCCACTAAGTGTCTGGATGCACTGCTGTTCCAGTTTTACAATAAGAACGATGGTCTCCGAGTCACGGATCTGCATCAGGGCATCGTGTGGGGGACGAACACCGATCAGACCCTCAAAGACGAGCGGTTGGTCAACAGGTATGATTGTGTGAAGCGCTGGTCGTATTTCGAGTGATAGGCTGATTTTGCTGTGTGAGCGCAGGTTTGATTATGATGGTGACTACGGCACGGTGCTGAATCGCTTCCTCATGCAGTCAGCCCTGGGCATTCCCCTCACTGTGTACGGCACTGGAGGCCAGACGCGAGCCTTCATTCACATCAGGGACACATGCCGATGCATTGAACTGGCACTCATCAACCCACCGAAGCATGGACAGCCAGTCGAGATACTGAATCAGGTACACGTCATGTCAATACGCATTGCACACACGGTATATTGTCACTCATTGAACGTCCAGGTTGCTGAAACACTTCGTGTGCGAGATTTGGCAGAAATGATCGCCAGCAAGACCGGCGGACGAGTTGCATACCTTGCCAACCCAAGGTGACATGACTCGCAGCTCAACCCAGACTTTCTTGTTGCACTGATGCCCGTCTTCGTCTGCAGACAAGAGGCGCCCGAGAATGAGCTGGAAGTGTCGAACCGGAAGTTTCGCATCCTGGGACTCGACCCAATCACACTCGATGAAGGGCTACTAGAAGAGGTAAACGTTGCATCCCTCTCTCTCCTTTCAATTGTGCCTCTCGCGTGTGGTATTCACCTCTCCCTCCTCGTTGCTGCAGGTCCGTCAGATTGCAGCCAAGTACAGTCACCGGTGCAAAGCGGACAGCGTCATGCCCAAATCATTCTGGAACACACGCCGTGCTGTCGATTGTCTGACTCAACCGGTGAAGGAGACCCGATACGCTCGGGCCGAACGTCAGAGCCCATCTGGGACACCGCAGAAAGAACAGCGTTCGGGCGCCCGAGGTCGATAATCGCTCGGCGCGACCTGCATTTATCCGGTTGTCCGCAAGGCCGATTTGTCGGCTTCATACACGCGAAATGACTACCGGCATTCTTAAGAAACGCATCACAAGGGGCTGAGACTCCGCTCGCCCCGTGTGAAGGTGTGTGGCATGGATGTTTTCATGATTGCGGGCTGTCTACGCCTTCATGGGATACCAACGGACGGACAGACAACGATACATCATCAAATGTGCCGGTGTCTGCCTGACTGCCCCTTTGATAGACAATCAGTCATGTCTCGGGGGATGGCTGATTCTTCATGGATGTTTCTATCAATCGACGTGCCATAGACATGAACCATCTGTTGAGCCTTCCCTGATAGAGAAGTTTTTTCCATATTGCTCGCGGCCAGTCTCTGAGTTGTGTGTTATGGTCACGAGGGATTTTCGGTCATCAACACAAGAGGTGTTCTGTGCAAATGGAGCGAGACAGATGTTGACTTGAGGTGTCATTTGCATCTGCGAAAATTTTCCTCCCTGACACACTTAAAACCGCCGAAACACACTGGCCCAGTATCGATACGCACTGCATACATTGCCACCACCTGAGCACAGGATCGCCCATAGTCTTGAGATTCCGTGTAGTGTTGAGTGTGCATGCATGTCTGCACAGTCCATATGGAGAAAGCAGGCAGGCAGGCAGGCAGGTAGGTGGTGAGCGCCTGCGTACAGACTTGAGTGAGACATCTCTCTCGAACCAGGGTGAGTGAGAAGACGCAGTCCCTGAATGATCTGGTGGCTGTCTCTTAATTTTCTACACGCCCAATATCAGGAATGGGAAGTCTTACACAAAACACCAGACGCCCTCTCTCTACTATCAACAAGCAGCGTAATCCAGGGCTGGCTGGTCGGTTGTGTTCACTCGTGGGTCGCACCTCTATCTACACCCTTCTCTACCATCACCACTTTCTACTATCTACTATCTACTCAGTGTTGCTACTTGCGCTGCGAGCGGGGATGACACACGTGTCATGGAATGAGATATGGGTATGGATATCTTATGTGTTTGTCGTGCTCGAGATGGAGCGTAGCGGGCAGGCGTCTGTGCAGAGGACGTGTGACGAGGAGGCCTTGTTGATGGAAGAAGGAGTCAAGCCCTGAAGTTAGGGGCATCGGTAGTGGCAGAGATCTGCCCGGAGAGATGGTGGAAGCAGGGAGCGGGGAGAATGGGTGAGTGTAGCCACGCTGTTGATAGATTGTGCAGTCACTAAGGCGTCCAGTCGCAATAATCCGAGAAGTGTACATAGTCGATCTGACTGGTCTGTACATATACGCCGGCCTCACTATTGCACGGACATACATGCAAGAATCTAATCGTCGTGCTCATCGTCTTGATGATCTTGGGTCGGTGTGGTGGTTCTGCAATTGTCTGTAATCCTCCATCGATGCAGCAGACATTCCAGGTCCTCCGCGCTGAAGTTATCGTGGCCTGGACAAGAAATTAGTAACAATGGCAGACAGCATTACTGGTTCTATCATGCCTCCTATCTTCATGCCTCCTAGTTCATCAAATCCGACGATCGAGTGCTCCGTCTTGCCATCGCGCACCAACACAAGCTGTAACACAACACATTGCGCGGCAGATACGTTATCCATCTTCCATCTTACTGTGGGCAGCATCCATATCTTCAGCCCTACAAGCAACACAAGGCGCCCCCGAGTCTGGGCACGTGATACCTCGAAGCTCCCTTACTTTCGGCGAGGAATTGCGCCTTCTCAGCATCGATTTTGACGAAGCGCGTCTCCAGGTGTCGTACAGCGAGAGCACTTAGATGTTTATCCAGCACTTGGCATCGCCACGTAGCCGAACGATAAAAGTGAACGACCTGAAATACATCCAAACGGAAAATCGTACACACTCGGGAATCACTTTGCCTACCATTTTGCTACTCCTCTTGGCGGCTTCGAAGAACTCCTTCTCCTGGACTTCCGTGTAACTCCCATGTCCTCTGCTGACCATTTCACACCGTTCGCTGGCTTTCTTTCTAAGTTGCGTGATCCGCCGGGCTCTCAGAGCTTCGAGCTCATCTTCGTCGAGCCTTTCGAGCCTCTTTATCTCCTCATCAAGTGCATCCTCCTTCTCACTCAGCGCCCGAACGACTCCTTCCTCCATAGCTTGTACAGTTGACATTGAGCTGCTGATCAGTTTTACGAACTCTAACGCTTTCCTCCCTTCACCGGTAGGGGTGCTCCCTGAAACCGCTGGCTGGCTTTCACTCCCTCCCCCTCCTCCTTTAGCGCCCGCCACCGACCGACCGATCCCCCTTTAGCGCGCGGTGTGCGACATGAACTCCGAGAAGCTGCGCCTGCGGGCCGAGGCCCGACAAAAGAAGGTCCTGCAGGCGCAGCAAGACCGGCTGACTCGCATCGCCCCCTCGGCAGAGGCACCCGCACCTGATCAACCCTCCACTGGAGCACCAATTGGTGTGACCCGGAACGACTTCAGCTTGGAGTGCTTTTATCGCCACGGAGTGGCGGAAACCACGCTGTGGAGGGCTCTGATGTGCTCGTCGGTCCTTGGGGGGATCTTGAGCGTTGTCTGGGAGGAGATTTTCTGTCAGGCTTTGCCTCTCGCTCCGTGGCACATCGCGATGCTGATTGGGGCAGCGGCCATTCTTGTGCTTCGCATTCTTCCGTCTGTGTTGACGCTGCTGGTTGGAGGAAGCAACAAGGACCAGGATGCAATGCGTGGGGCTGGTGGTGTGCTTGCAGGGCTGGATTTGATTGGTCGATACGTCGGCGTCATCTCTCGTGCCATGAAGGTTGCGTTGCACCTTTTTCTATTCTTCCTGTCAAGAGCCGCAGCACAGACCATTATATCGCGCTGCAAGACCCTTTCATGAAATGTGGACTATCCAATGTGGCATGTCATGCTACTGACAGCAACACTCGCTAACCCGTTCGCGTAGCTGGACGAACCGTCTACCACATATGAACAGCTACAAACAACATCCCTCACTCATCCCCCTCCCTCTTCGCCTTCCTCTTCTTCTTGTAAGACTAAGGAAGGGAGGACGAAGGGGAGGAGGGAGGAGCGTGAGTGAGGATTGTTGATTGTAGCCGCCTGTTGATAGATCGTACTGTGCACGTATGCTATCATCGCCAGTAGCATGTGCTTTGTAGGGTCCTCGAGAAATGAGGTCCTCAGGAAACAAACCCGCGCGCTGTGGTGTCCGAGCATCGGCCGCGCCATGCAAACGCCAGGACACTCATGAACACAAGTGGTCAGTAATGTAATTGGTTTCTCAACATGGAGAACAATCCTACTGAGCAACTGCGGTTGGGCAACTGCGTAGGGGTTGGCAGTTCGATTCCGGAGTCAACACTGTAGAACCTCGGAAAGGCACGACTAAAAAGGGGGGTACCGTAGTTCTGCGGTCCGAAGGCGTTCCTGTTGGGGAAATGATGCGTCGGCCCCCAGTAGTTACAACATCGGCTATAGGCTAATTGGTTTCTCAACATTTCCATCGCATCAGCAACGCCACCCTCATAAAAGAAACGCCCGGTCCTCGGCAGAGCTGGCGGGTGGGACACCGTGTCGCGCCACATGGCGAAGCAAAGGCAAGGCAAGGCCCCCAGAAAAGTAAAATGTTGGGAGAAGGGCGAGTTTGCACTCCTCGTCTCGTCTATGTTTCCTCTTACTTTTCGTTTCAATGTATTGAGTCCTTCGCTTAGGTGAGCGGAGAAAGACAAGATCGACAAGTATGGACCAATCACCCAAGCAGCCGGCTTCCGCTTCGTGCCTCTCGCTGCGGAGACATTCGGCAGAGGGGGGGACAAGACCATGGATTTTCTCAAGAATGAGTTGTAATTGGTTCAGCAAGTAGTTTATCAAGCTTAGTTCTCAAGGGAATACTGCTTCGCGGTATCCAATTCAATAAACTCGCGTGAGTAGATGTGCGCGCAGGTGAGACAAAGTTTCATTCTGCATAGAGTATGAACGTTGCTGGGCCTATTTGGGGGATCTAGGTTTGCCGGGGCAATATGGTGCCGGGGGCCTTCACGTTTCCGTTGACAGTCGACATGTCCGACAGCAGTGACCGCAGCGACAGCGTTGACAACGGCCATGCCCAGGATGACGAGCTGGATGTGTCCCACCTGTCTTTCATCGATAATTGGAGCGATACACAGGTTCGACGCTACTCTAGGTGCCTGAACAACGTCTCCTGGGAGCCGCCGCACGCTCCACGTGGCCGCGCGGGGTATTGGCGCCTTTTAGGTGACAGGGACAGCACACAGCCGCGGGAGCAGACGGAGTGGTCGATCCGTAGCTGCGCGGGACAGACTTGACTTGTAGAGGAGTAGAGACACAGTAGCAGAATAGAGACACGGTAGAGGAGCAGTAGAGACACGGTTGATTTCGCGTAGTGAAGGAATTGAAGGTCAGATTAAGCGGGCCATATCCATGTTCAGGTTGACCGATAAATCATTCATTCATCCACCGATCTTGGCAAAGAGATCCAGAGGTGAATCATTCATTCGCTCATCCGTCCATCACTCACGTATACATCGCACGTGATTGAGAGACTGTTTGCTCACCAAACGAAAGTCTCGCCCCACATTCATTCCCATAGAGGAGGACACAGCTTTCCGAGAGAGCATCGTCAATCATTGTCGAGCTGATGAAGCACAGCGCTTTTCAAGTGGCAAGTCGTGCGCAGCGCGCGGCGGCCGCCAGAGGGCCACGGAGGGCCAGCGCGTTTCCGGAGGACTTCGTCAGCTGCGGGCCATACAGGCCACACACCAGCCCCGCTGCGGGGCTTTGAGGTGGCTGACTGGATCTGGGTCCTGAATGTGTATGTCATGTTGCATGTCTCACGCTTGTTTGCAGTGTGCGACATGTTTTCGGTCATCCAACATTGTCCATTGTTTTCTGTATGTATTGTTTCCCTTTGTTTGCTTGATACCAACTGATGCTTAGACGAACTTCGTCGCCCGCTTCATGCATCTACTCAAGATTACCCGTGCCCGCTTCATGCATCTACTCAAGATTACCCGTGCTTAGGTTCCCGCCATGCCAAGGACACATCTGCAGACATGACACAAATGACAAAAGATGGATACATCGAGCGTGAGGTGAATCGAGGTCATGTCTGCCGCCGTGAGGGATGGACTTCTCACCTGTCCGTGTGCTAGGGACGGGAACGACAGACAAAGCAACACGGGTCTTTTCTTCGATTGCCCCGACCTGGTTGAACCTTTGAACCTTATCCGATCCGCACCACAAACGGGACCCACTGGAGCAACGCAAACGCCAACGCCAGCGCCAACGAAAAAAAAAACAATCAGACAGATGGGTCGGCCGAGACACGCTAGATCAATGCATTGCCTGATGTGTCCGTACTAGACAGGAAGTGCATGAGTGCCTGTAATATCCTGACTGTATCATAGTCGAATGATATTCATTTATCTTACAAAGCACCGCGACATCAAGGAAATGCAGATGAGAGACCGGAAGGCAGCAACAAGTGCGGCTGCAAACCATGTCAGTCAAATGACAGTTCCGGTCCGCGCGAAAGAGAGGAACATTTAAAATAGAGCGCAATAAAAATGGAGCGGTCGAAATCGGTCATTTAAGAAATGTTGTCTAACGTCAGGAGAGCAATAAAACGCCTTGATGCAACCTATGTACATTGAGTCTGGCAAATCTACCAACCAGAATCTCTACTCATCTTCCTCCTGCTCATCTTCCTCATTCCCCTCCTCACCCGCCCCCTCATCACTCAGCCCCTCGTACCCATCCACATCGAGAAGCGGTGGCCGTCATCGTCGTGGTGCATTGGTCGCCGAATGTGCCTCGGCTCAAGGGCGAGGCATTTCGCGAATGACCGTTTAACCGTTTACCGGGCTGAGTAACGCTGTCATGATCTTACTTCGCGGGGCTTGGTTTTGGGTGATTGTCGGACGCCTTACAGCAGATCTGCTCAACCTGCACAACGCGACACCCAATCCCCGATTGCTGCGCGTCCGACTGCTGCAAAAAAGAACACCCGCGAAGCCGCATTGCGATGGAGATAAAACGCTCGCCACACCTCGCTACGGTACCGTCAGCCTGCACAACGCGACGCTCAACGACTGGTCTTCAGCCGCATGCTGTGACCGTCTCCAAAGCGTTGCCCCTAAGGGTCATGTGAGAGACAGAGTAACGCTTGACATGAACAGCAACACGTTGGAAGATCTCCAGGTGAGGGCACAGCCGATTTTTTTGCCACTGTCGTATCTGTGACGTTCAGGGGAAAGTCACTGTGGCTGTGGCAATCGGTCCGTTTCGAGCATCCTCGTGGATCACGTCCTTTCTAGGCCCTCTGCATGATTGTGTTTTCATTGAGAAAATCATTTTAGACAGCTGGGCACCACCTCAACAATCACTGCGCAGTTTCCGCCGGGCGCTGAAGGACATGACAAGGAAGTTCACGAAGGTGCGGATCATTCCGGGTGAAAGGGGGATCGGAGAGAGATTTTTTGCCGCAGACTACGTTACCACGCCTTTCACGCTTACGCTCGATGACGACAGATCGCTTTCGTGCAGTGAGAGAAGATACAAAGAATAACATCGTCTGCCACAAAATTCGCTGTTTGCCAGGCGGAGTCCATAAGCTATTGCTCGCAGCTCGGCAGTTTCCGGGAAGAATCGTGACTTCAAGAGGGTTTCGACGCTCCATTTATGAGTGTTCAAGTGGTTCGCACGCGCTATACTACGATTCCGACAAAAATGACAACAATATCGCTTTGACGAGTCTTGCCTTGATGCCTACATCGCTTCTTAAGGACTACAAGAATTTCATGCCTCGGTGAGCAAGCAGCTGTGACAAACATATTCTGCGCTACCTGTCATGTTGATTGACAAAGGTCTGTTATTGACGTGGTCAATCGAGAGAGGAACTGTGAGGATATCGCGATGAATTGGTTGGCTGCACATCTTAACGACGACAAAGTATCAGGCAAGCAATGTCAACTCTCAAGTACACACATGTACACACACGTATACACTATACACACTTATCGTTGTAAAAGGCGTGTTCGTGGATGGGCTGGAAATTTGCAATGGACATGAAGGTCGTGAGTCCCTGAAGAAGCGCAACAGTGAAGGGAGGCGCGATGCCTGTCTCAACTTTCTCCGGGCCATTTTGCCAGAGTGGCCAGTTCCTAGGCCTTCAAGCCTCTCTGTACAATGGGTGTAACATGTCAGGCATCAGACATATTGCATTGCATTAAGGCTTAAGCTGACTTAGTCGACGATTCCGGCGAGATGAATGTTGAGTAATTCGATGAATGGCTGATCAGTTGGAACTTTCAAATTGACTCAATACCACAATATCATAACTCGCATGTGTTTTGTTTGCTTTGCTTTTGCTTTTGCCATCTTGTGCATGTTGCGACGTGTGTTGCCGTGTGTGGCGTGGGTGTGCTGTTGTGTCGCGATGAGGGGCGCTCTCGAGCTCCGCGAAACTAACGGCCGGGAGAGGACGCCGGGCTGGGGGAGACAGGACGCCTGGCCGGTTTCTCGGGACTGAGTGGATATCTTAGGAAGCTGTGAACCAGGGATGACTCAGAGCATCTGTCTGCATCGATTGTGCTTCACAGATTTGCTGGCGCACTTCGCTTGTCCGGCGCGCTTGAAGTGCCGTCACCTTGACGCAGCACTCGCTTGGTGCCCCGTCAGTCCTCCCTCTCTCTCTCGATGGCTGTGTGTGTGGAGTGTGTGCATGTGTGTGTGTGTGTCGAACCTGACCGGCACTTTTCCCTTAATTCTGTGTCCGTCACACTCATTCATGGCAACGAAGTCTGCACTCGTGCGTCTGCATGATTGTGTCTAAGGTGTGGGCGGACGGTCACCCACCGAGCAACTCGACTACGACTCACTACTCCGGCCTCTTTCCGGCTGGGTATGGGGCAGAAACGTCTGTCTCCTTCGTTGATGTATGCGCCCGCCTGTTGCGCCCCCCGTCGGGCCACTGCTCCTTTGCATCATCCAACCTCGTTTCCTCTCTCTCTGCCTTCTCTCTGAGCTGCCGGTAGGAGTTGCCCTCTAACCCCATCCTGAACTTGAGTGTGTTGTTAACTGGACGCCTCCACAGCAGGATCGCGTCTCGGTGCGCCCCCGCTTGCCTTTGGTCCTCATAGTTTCATCACTGCATCCGTGCGACGCCCACTACACACACACCCGGCTACGGAGCGAACCGGAGGAGTATGCGTAGCTACAGCGGGCTCGTCGACATCGCACACCGTCGGCAGATGGAGGCAAGCCTTAGGCACTATACAGTTGTCGGCGGGGACGCACCGGTAGCAACAGCAGGGTCAGAGGAGGGGACGACAATTAGTTCAAGCAGAAAGAAGAAGAGGCGGAAGGGGAGAAGGGGGATAGTGAGAGGATTGTTGATGTAGCCGTCTGTTATATTGTTGTAGCGGCCTTTGGCCAAAGTGAGTTGTCCGTTCTACTTGGTGTTGTGTTTCACATGCAATCTCTCTTCTTATTCCATCGCCTTTTCCTTGCATGCCGTGTAGATTCCAAGCCCCAAACCGCGGAAGAAAAGAAAAGAAAAACACACGCGGAAACCCCAAAGCGAAACCAACCACGCATATTCGTGCGCTTCTAGAATCGTTACCAGACCATGTCCTTACCATAGCACCTTCCTACAGGACACTCTGAAAATGGCAAAACAGGCAACTTTGTACAAACGGCTGGGTCCTGACAGACGAGATTGAGAGCACGGACGCCAGAGTAGCTCGTCGAATACCGCCAGGCGCGGAGACTGTTCCCAGTGTCGGGACAAACCTTGTTGGTTTCCCTGATGATGAGGATCCAGGACACAGGCAGTAAGGGGTAAGGTAACGTGAGTGGAGTGCATGTGTGACAGTAGGGATGCATCGTTATGTTTGTGTAGGGAGTGTTTAATGCACTTGCTTTCTTTTATCTGACTGACTGATCACTCACCCCTTGGAGGCTGAGACGTCAATCAAACGTGGAGACGCATAGAAGATCAAATATTTGGATCCCGGAAGCCTCTGGCAGGATGAAACGATATCTGCCCGGTGATCTCCGTAGCTGGTTCCGCATACTCTGGGTACTACGAATTCCTGAAAAAGGAGAGAAATACATCCGAATACATCCGATATCCAGCACCCCTCCATGCCCTACCTGGCAACAGCTTCCCTCCGCCCAACATCCATTGTTGAAGACGATTATGTTGCGTGTTGGCGACACGTCATATCTCGCCTCCTTGATGGCACCCAGCAAAGTTGAACTAAAGCGAATGTCATTGAAGCTCCACTTGGCACTGTGGCTGCTGTAGAGGACGCG
>CDMY01000796.1:0-13183 GCA_001179505.1 Vitrella brassicaformis | reverse complement strand
CGTACGCAGGCATAGCCTCCGCCTAAATGATTGAGGCGAACTGCTGTCCTGTGGCCACCACAGCATGCCCAACACATACGACACGAGAAGCCAGTCAGTCAGTCAATCAGTCAGTCAGTCAGGGGCCGCCGATTTACTTACACCAGCACGGTGACTAAGGTGGTAAGCATACGACCAGCACGGTGAGGGAAGACAGACAGACGACAAACAGACAGACAGACAGAAAGACAGACAGACAGACAGACAGGCAGACAGACAGACAGACGGACAGACAGGCGGAGGCGCAGCACACTTGAAATATGGCGGTTCCCCATGCAGAAAACAAACAGGCGTCCACACATCAAGCCAGCGCAAGCGAGCCATCTTGCCTCAGACGCCCTCACGCAACCACAGGAATACACCCGTTCACGATCCAACAGACACCCATACCGCACCGCCACACAGACAACATGTACCGAGATGGCCGAACATAAAGCAAGGCGCAGAGACCTCGAAGCTACACCCCATCCTTCCATCTGCGCCCTGTCGAGGCTGGCCGAATGTCGTCGCTCACATCCGACCACAAACTATCCATCGACTCCTCAGTCCCGCACCATCGACACGTGTACGGGACGTGCTGGCAGTGCTCATTCTCGACGGTGACATGGTGTCGAAGGTGGAGGGCTTGAGTGGCTGCTTGGGTGCGGGCGGGTCTTTGTCGCGTGCGCTCATGCGCTCCAGGGTCGGGATGAGGGAGTAGCGGCACAGACCTTCCAGGTAGTCTTTGCACCAAAGCTCCCTGACAGACAGAGAGAGAGAGACCCATACATCGCAATGGGTCGGTGCGTATGCGGCCTAGTACATACCAGTCGATGTTCTCCACGTCGAGGGGAAAATCTGGCTCATCATCCTCGCGGGCAAGCTGACTTATCTGTACATCAGGAAAGCTTGATCCAAACCATCAGTGTCTGTCTGTCTGTGCCGTGGTCGCGTGCCTTGTCGGTTTTGAAAGTCCACTGGTTGCAGATGAAGGGGTGCAGCAGCTTGAGCGCTTTCTGTCGACGCCGCAGAAATTTGACCAACTTGGACAGTTGTCTCCCTTGTGACGGCAAGACATCACTCAGCCGTGCCGCAACTGACTGGCCGGCTACAACGGCCGCATCGTCCATCGCCTGATCATGGTAAGGCAGAATGACGCGCCATCGACTCGATGGGTGATGTTTCGTCTTCTGTACGTGCATGACGGCGTATTTCCGCGAAGATGAACACCACTTGACCACAAACCGCGGACCTGGCGGGCGCAAGACGAAAGAGACTGCCTGCCTCTCTTTGTTGGTTGAGGGAGGGCAGGGGTACCGATCATGTATTTCTTTGGGATTTTGCTTTGGGAGTTTTGCTGTGTGAAGGCCTTCACAGCATGGCGGCCCAACTCATTCCTGCACACAGGGAGACATACACAACACGCATGCGGACGGACGGAAGCACCTGTGTCGTGAGGCTGGCTGCTGACCATGTGATGGGATTGGTATGCGACGACGACACATGCATCACCTCCAAATGACCAACACGACCTGCATGCAATGGAGGGATGGATAGGACACAAATACTATGCAGTCTGCACGTATGCACCTGCCGTTGCCACAGCGCCCTTGATGATCGCCGATGACACGTAATCCGACGGGATCACATCACCTACACAAACGCATGCAGGCACAACAGAGGATGGATGAACGCGCAGACCACAAGACTAGCCTACCGATGGCCATGCCGTCGCTGGGCAGCCGGAGGGAGGCGCCGAACGCTCTGAAGGCGACCAATGTACCAAAACCCTGGGGAGCGTTCGTCCATCCTTTGAATGGCGTCTTGTATGTGGAACCGATGATGGAGGGGCGGACGATGAGGGTAGGCATGTCGCCGCGCCGCGAGTCGATCAGATGCTCACACAGGCACTTGGTGAAGGTGTAGTGGTTCGGGTGACCGTAACGCACTACACACATGATGGAGATGCCATGGAATGTTGGTTACGCCACCAACCAACCCATCCACCCCGCCCCGGCCCACCTCTGAGCTGTTCTGCCAGCCGTTCATGCTCCTCGCCGGTCGTGCGGCCCAGCTCACTGAACTCATGCTGCACACAGACAAACAGACAGACAAACTCACCGGCAGATAGCGCGTCAGTCAGGATGTCCGCGTCAGGCTTGGCTGTGTGGCCTGCCCACCTCGTGATCGATGTCTGACTCGTAGAGCTTCTCCTCAATCACACCGCTGATCGATACATAACGTCAGCGGTGTGTGCCTGTGTTTGCCTCATTCAGGAACTGTTTGCTTGCCTTCTGTTTGAGTTGGCGTATGCAGTGGACACGTGGACAAAACATCCGGACGACCGGACGCCCTCACACGACATGGCCTGTTTGACACACAGGTACGTAAAATGCACGAACAGCAATCAATAGCTGACCAGTTGTATCACGCGCAGGGCTCCGACGACGTTCTGGTCGAAGAGCTGCGGGAAGGGATCGTCAAAATTGATGCTCGCTGCGCAATTCACCACCACTGATGGACGGATGGATCAGACACAATGCTCCTGATGTGATCAATCCGGTCAAGGTACCGTACCTGTGACATTGGCCTTGAGTGTCTCAAGGTCCCTCTCAGACAGACCCAGGTACTCCTGACGATACACACACACGACAAACACGCACACGGAGATGCACACACGGACAGCCAACGGGGCAGCCCAGGTCGCATGTCGTATGCACACCTTTTGCAGGTCTCCTTCGATGACGTGAATCCCAAATCCATTCAGCAGAACCTCCTCGTCGGACTGCGTCGACGATTGGGGAGATCGACAGCCGCCACCGTCACCACTACCATCATCATCACTGGCCGTGCTATCGTCGCTGTGTGCCTCGCCCTCCTCGTCACGCAGCACTTTGTGAACGGCCGCGAAGAGGGGCTGCTGAAGCAAGTCGATGATGCGCTGGGTGCTGGAAGCCTTCGGGGTGGAGCGGGTCAGCAGATACAACCGCTGAAGCGGCGCACACCGCAGCAGATGCTCCAGTACCACCTGTACACAGATCAACGCACCATCACAGATCTGACAAATGCTCAGATAGATGGATGCAGTGCGTGTACGTGCCGCGTGCCTTCACTCCCGCACCTGTCCCACAGTGCCTGTCACGCCAAGAAGCAGAAGAGATTGGCCCCGGAAGAAGTCTCTCGTCCTCTCGCCCATGACGCCGCCCTCAGTACAGTGCTCTCCCCTTACTGGCGAGACTTCAGAAGGCCTGACACGCCGTCTTTTTCACAGCAGCTGCATGCACACACCGAGCACAGATCTCGAGTTTTCTAGTCCAGATCTGTGTTCAGTGCCAACCAGATCGTCCAAACTGGGTTGTTTGTAAGCCGATGGAGAGAAAAGGGAAGAAAACCTAAAAGGAAGCAAGGGTTTAGGGTTGCCCTCAGCCTCACAAACGGATCCGGGACGAGATGGCGCCCATAGATGACGACGTGCGGGAGCGGAGATCTATTCATAGTCAAGCAAGATGCTGGATTCGATTGATTCATTCAGTGGTTTTTTCGGAGCTCTACATGTGAATACCCACCAGGTGTCGAAACCCACCTGTCTGTCTTTACTCCCATGCAAGCAAATCGGCCAGCCCGTGTGAATCGATTCATTTCACCATGTGCTGTCCGTCCCGTTCATCCCCCGCCCACTCATGCACGCACGAACGTTTGTAAGATTGATACGATTATGTACACACAGAGATGCCAACACCACGGATGGCGAGCAGACACACAAAGAAGTAAGTACTCATACGGTAGCAGCTACGGACGCACACCGCTATGTCACCACTTAGGCCAACATCGCATTGCAAGCGCCTGTCCTCCTGCCAGGGGCACAGCCCCTCCGCCCTCTCGCCCGCTCGCTCGCCATCTGGCAGCACGTATATCCCTTCTCCTCTCGTTATAGCTCGGCTGCGGTGGCTTGCAGGTCCGCGTCAAATCTGAGCAACAAACACACACCACGACACCTGGCACACGTGGAGCGAATTGGCCGGCAAGGCATCTCACGGACATTTCGCCCTTGGTATTGGCACAGAACAGTGTGTCGAGTATGCCCATGCGGTTGTGGAGCAGCAGACTTTCCGATAGCACCAGCATGGCGGGCAGGAAAATCATGACCAGCTTGAAGGTGCTGATGGCCTTGATCTCCTGACTCCCCTCGTACAGCTGCCGTGTGCCCGCGACGACGTAAAAGGTGAACCAGGAGAGGCACGCGGCGATATACAGCACGCCCATCCACGCAGACCCATCGGTGAGCAGCAGCAGCAACGGACTGCAGGGATACCATAGGAAGAAAGCCAGCACTCTCAGAGTGATTGCGCGGTCTCCGTTGGCGTGCTTCGACAGCATCGAGGCAGCAAAGCCGACCCAGGACTGCAGTACAAAGAAGTACACCAGATATCCCCAGTGTCGGAACTCCAGAAAAGCCGCCACAGACACAAACGCAACCGTGTCGACGGCATTCCGCCATCGTGGCGCGCGTGCCCCACAGATGCTCAAGAGCCACCAGTCGGCGAGCAGCGTCCAGGGGTAAGAGAAAAAGAGCCGCGTGCACACCAGTCGTAGCGCCAGAGCAGTGATGGTCCCGTCAGCCATAGTGAAGCCGAAGGTCTGGAGGTTGACGCCACAGAGCCACATGACGACATGGATCGTGACAAACAGCAGATGCGCCATCAACATGACCGCCAGTCGTAGCAAATACCGCAATGACTGGCCACACAACCCAGCAAGGTATGGCGAGTGTCTTGTCGCGTGACTGTTGTTGTGTTGGCTCACGTATTGAAGCGAGGCGGTGGTGTTGGCCTGCTGTGTGCCCGGCACGAACGCCTCATAGGGAGATCCAGGCACGAACTGGGCAAGCGAGGGAGCCACGTTGTCGTCAGAGAAGCCACCGCCATGATGATCACATGCCGCAGGGATGCGAGGCGCCATATTTGACAGAGCGGGTAATCTTTCCTCCTTCCCTCCCGTTCGTTTTTTGCGGTTGAAATAACAATAGAGGGAGTGGTGCCGGGCCTTTTTTCTTTTTGAAGGCCACGTTTCAGCACCACCCCTGGATGCTCTGTTCGTCGCCCGCACCCCTCGTTGGTCGTGTGACTGAGGGGCGTTTTTTCGTCGCTGTTTGTGCCTGTCAGTGAGATGGCCACAGGCTGCCTGAAATGCTTGTATACGGGAAGAGTAAGTAGGCTTTATACTTTTGTATGTGTACTTCTCTTGACGGCTGTGTACATACCCGACAGCAACACCGCAACAGCAGAAGGTGGGAGGACGCAGAAAGCAGTGCAATACGCACCGCAGCGCCCGTGAGTGTGTGCGGAGGGGTGTGTGTGTGTGCCAGGCAACTCCAGCGATCCCATGGCGGACAGCCTGCAGGAAAACAGAGGTCAGTCAGACTATCGACCCGTCACGGCACCTTTGCACACTCTGTCTGCTTTCTTTGTGTGTCAGTTCACTGGGCCCCTCTGAGCCCCAAGGTGACGGGGGAGCTGCTCAAGCTTCCCATGAAGCGCACAGGGTCCCTCCGCGGCGACAGCGCGGCTGGCATTGACTCCCTGCTCGACGCCATTGTCGAAGCCATGCCCATCGACAAGCAAGTCGGCCAGATGATCATGGCACAGATCGGCTCAGAGAGCACACCTAGCGACGTACGCGAGAAGGGCCTGGGGGCCCTCTTGCACACCGCCGGCAACGAGATTGGGGTGACCAACGAGCCTAAGACATGGCGGAAGGTGGCGGACCGCTTCTACAGGGAGGCGAGGCTTAGTGTGGCCAACGTCAAGGTGGGCGACAGGAGGATGACCATCAAGATTGGGGCGCCTTGGGCGATCGACGGCAACCACGGGCACGCCATCATCTCCACTGCCACCATCTTCCCACACATGATCGGCATGTCGGCTGCAAACGACCCCAAACTCACCGAGACAGTGGGGAGGATCACCGGTGAGTGAAAGAAAAGAACCATCGATGCCAACAAGAGACTGTGGTTGTCTGTGGACGATTTGTTGTGCGTTCAGGTCAGGAGATGTCCCGCACGGGCATCGACTGGGTGTTTGCTCCCATGCTCGCCGTCACACAGGACGAAGCAAACAGATGGGTACGTCCCACTTCATCTACACAGCCACGGACAGAGCCGCCCTCATCGCTCGTTGCCTCCGTGCGCATGCGTGTCGTCCATCCAGGGCCGTGTGTACGAGACCTTCGGTCAGGACCCCAATCGTGTGGCCAACCACAGCCAGGCGTTCATCAAGGGGGTGCAGGGGTCTCCTCTGGTGCCTGACGCCTTCCTTAACGGGAGCGGTGGGCGGATTCTGGCCACGGCCAAACACTGGATCGGTGAAGGGGAGACCGACAGAGGCGAGGACCAGGGAAACGCACTAATATCGGGTACGTGAATGGAAAAGAAGAAGAGAGGGAAGTGCTGTTGTCACGTCCACATGGGAGCGAGCCGGGTGTGATGGTTGCTGCAGAACAACGGCTGCACGACGTCCATGCTAGAGGTATGTGTGTATGCATTGGCCCCTGGCTGGCTGGCTGGATGGCTGTCAACAGAACGGACTGTGATTGTGTCGTGTGTCTGTTGTGTCTTCGTGCAGGTTTCTACGGCGCGTTGAATGCGGGTGCGTTATCGGTGATGGTGGGGTTCAACGAGTGGATGTCACACCACCTGACGAGCCACAAGTACCTGGTCACCGACGTCCTCAAGACACAAATGAACTTCATGGGGCTCGTCGTTACTGACTGGTCGGCTAGGACGGATTCCTCCTCCCAAACACACACACAGAGGTCTAGTGTGTCTGTTGTCCGTCCATGCAGGTACGGCTGGGAGTCCATAGAGTCGTGTGAGCTGACCCACTGCAACGCCGCCGTCAACGCGGGCGTCGACATGTTCATGGCACCAGACAGGGGCATCTGGAGGAACTTCCACACCAACACACTCCAGGCCATCAAGAGGGGAGAAATTCCAAAGCAACGCATACACGACGCCGTCAAGCGCATCCTCCGCGTCAAGTCGCTCCTGGGCCTCATCTTCCTGCCCGAAGATGCACCCATCAAGCTGCCCGTCCGCCCACCACCGCGTGTGCGGGCTCTTGGCGAGAATATGGGCGGCCCCGCTCATCGCAACGTGGCTCGCGAGGCCGTGCGCAAGTCGCTGGTGCTGCTGAAGAACGAGCGTGGGGGCGCTGGTGGGTCTGCCCTGCCGCTGCGGAATGACAGCCGGGTGTTGGTGGCCGGCCACGGGTGCGACTCGATAGAGCACCAGAGTGGAGGGTGGACGGTCAAGTGGCAGGGGCCCAGAGGCATCGGCAACGAGGGCTTCGGCAGCAAGGCACACACCATTTTTGGCGGTCGGTGGGGGGGTGGGTGGGCGGTGACACAAGGGCAGCGACCGTTCATACTGCTCACTTGTCTGTGTGCGCAGGTGTGAAAGGTATTGTGTCTAAGAGAGGCGGCAAGGCGATTTTCGCCGGCACGTCGGCAGACGTCACCAAGGCCTTTAATGAGCAGGGCCCTTTCGATGCCGCCATCATGTGCCTTGCCGAGGAAAGTAAGCCTGATTCAAAACAACCAAACAACCGATTGCGTATTTCCCCCCTGTGATTCTCCTGCTGCTGCTGCTGCAGCATACGCCGAGTACTTTGGGTGAGGCAGGCAGCCAGCCGCCAACACGCCCATGAATTGCCCATTCCTTCTTCCTTTCCTTGCCTCTCTCTCAGCGACATCCTCTACCCCGCACCAGTGAGGCTTGTGCGCGACGGGATGCAGAGGGCCGGGACCGACCGCGCCATCCTCGACAAGCTCCACACGATCCGCAGCAAAATGCCAGCCAACGAGGCCTTCTCCCTCACAATCATCGCCCTCACCGGCCGGCCACTCGACACCACAAGAGAGATCAACCTGTCTGACGCATTCGTCGTGGCATGGCTGCCGGGGCCGCAGGGCGGGGCTATCGCCGACGTGCTCTTTGGCGAGCATGATTTTCACGGCACCCTGCCCATCGCCTGGCCACTGAGTGCGTGTCAGCGGCTCACCGAGGTGCGAAACGGCCAAACGGGCTTCCACGTGGGGTACGGCATGCGGTATGGGCAGAAGGGGCGGATCGGCCAACTGCCCCACCTGGAGACGAGCCTCTGCCGCCCCGACGGCTTCTCCCTCCTCGGCGAGGGCGTGTGCACCGACTCACAAGACAAATCGGCCCTCCCCAGCTCATCGCACGTCAAGTCCATGGAAGAGTGCAGCGGCAAGTGTCTGGCCGAGCCGACTTGTCAGGGGTTCGACATCACCCTGACCAACCCCCAGAACTGCCGGCTGTTCGTCAATGTCAACCAGACGGCGCCTGCCTTTAAGGTCAAGAGGGAGGTGGGTGAGCGGTGTTTCCAGAAGGACCACGTGATGCAGTGCTCGGCCATCAGGGGGCGGGCCAGCACCAGCGGTGACGGTGGGTGCTGTCCCGGGGATTGCGCCACGTGCAGCAGCGACAATCCTGACCAGAGGTGCAACAGCGCCCACGCGGCCAAGTCGGGCAAAATGTGCCACCGAGACAAACAGGCGCCGTGCAATGCCGGTGAGCGCACATTGCGCACACCTTCCCCGTCACACATCAGTGTACGTGTGTCGGTGTTTCTCGTGCAGATTCCCGGCTCGACACCGATGACAAGAACAACTACGAGCTGGCCGGCATCGGGCAATGCGACTTCGCGAGGCCTGCTGCGGCCAAGAACAGGCGAGCGATCGGTGCGTCGTCTTTGGAGCGGTGTGGTGAGGCGTGCGACGACACGGAGGGCTGCCTGGCCTTCGACTTCTCATACAGCCCCGATATCCACACACACAAGCAGTGCCACATGCTGTTTGGACATCCCACCAAGTCCAACGGAGACGCAAGGCACAGATGCTACCGAAAGACAAGTAATCAGACATGGACACGCCCGTGTGCACTGTCCGTATGTCTGTGTATCAATCAGGTGTGGGCCTCTTGCCTGACCAGCTGGAATGCGCCAACTCGGCGGGTGTCTTGGCGGCCGCCAGTGGTGCATGCTGCAGCGAGTCCATGTGCGGCGGCCAATGCGGAGGCGCAAAGTGCGGCAGCAAGCCGGGCGGCGCTAAGCAGTGTTGCGAGAACGAGATATTCGCTTCGGCACCCGAGTGCAAGCCGGGAAAGACCAACGCGCCCTGCAAGACAAGTACGCACACACACACAGAGAGGGGGAGCGTGTGTGTAACGTGTGTCTCCATGTGTGCAGCTGGTTTCGTACACGGTCGGTTTGAGTTGCTGGGCCGCGGCAAGTGTGTGACGGGCACGAAGAGCGGCCGTGCGATCGTGACGAAGCGCCGGACCGTGTCAGCAGCCGACTGCGCGTCTCTATGTGTGGAGCGGCAGAAGCAGTTTGTGGCGGGTGGGTTGTCGGAGCACAACAAGGGTTGTTCGGCGTTTGAGTGGGAGATCAACAACCCCAATGGCCACTGCCACCTCTACCACGAGCGCATCAAGGAGGTCAGCAAGGTGTGGCTGTCCAGGTGCTACGTCATGAAACAGGATACTGGAGACAACTGACTTGACTGATTGGTGGGTTGGTGGCTCTTTCTGTGTTTGTGCGTGGGTGAGGGGGCGAATGAAGCATAGGCCGATGAGGCCGCCAACAGGGTGATGGGAAGGAAAGCAAGCTTCATGTCTTCCAGTCAGCGGAATTCAATTTTGATGTGTTTCTTCCTGTACGCTTGGTGTAATTTGCGGCTCCGGGTGTAATGTGTGTACGTCTTGGTGTGTATGTATCCTATCGTGTGTGTGTAGTGTCTGAGCATACAAACGTCTCGTACATAGATGTGTGTGTACATGAGTCGTATGTATTTGTCCAGCCATTCAGACATTCAGGCAGCCAGCGGCGAACCAGTGTTTGTGCGTGACCAACCAGCTGTCTCTCTGTCTGTCTGTCTCTGTCTGTCTCTGTCTGTCTCTCTGTGTTTGTGCGTGGGTGGGGTCTGCTGTGTGTGTGTATCTTGATTTGTACATGCATATCATGAATATCTATCTCGGACCGTCCTGTCTGCCCGAGACATATGTGAACATTTCAAGATCGCAAGCAACTCGGCTGATTACTTGAAATCAATCCAAGGCAACGACCAGCGAGCAACGCACGCTCAATCACTGCTCACACCACGCAGGAGTCTCCACGCATAGACACACTTGTCATCCTCTCTCTCCAATCGACCGTGTGCTTGATGAGGGGTCGCTTTGATTGACTGTATGTGTGTCTTTGTTGGCCGCCCTTTTTGCTTTGGCCGTTGGCACACCCTGTGATAATTTCCCCTCTAGGTGTCTGCGTGCGTGCCTAGTGGGCTGACGGTGGAGAGACATTCATTGTATATGTATGTCTGCACAGATTCATCCCATACATATACACAAGTGATCATCGGATGTGACTCGGTCTGTCACTTGAGCAAGAACAGCCTGACAAAATGGAATTTCAAGCACGCCTGAGCGCAGGCGCCGACATCGCCCTTCACGTCAACCAAGGCCCGAGCTGGTCGGTTGACCCGTCAGTCTGTCGGCTAATCCATCATGATGACATATGGGATCGATATGTGGCTCTCTGTCGGGCTGACTGCGTCGTGTCTGTACATGTGTTATGAGACGTGAGGTATGTGTGTGCATTTGTATACAAATACACGCGCCTGAGTCTCCCTCCCTTGGCTGGTGTGCAGCGGATGCGTCTGGTCGTTCCTCAGTGCTCTTCCGTGTCATTTAATTGTGGAATGCACAGCCGGAGAGACAGAATATGTATGCCCCTTCGCGTGAATGAATCGGTGCGTGTAAGGCCGGATTACACTCGTGTGTGTGAGTGTGTGTTCGCATTCGACGCGATTACGTCAGCTGACTTACGATGAATGAATGGCATTTGAGTTGTGCGACAGACAATGTTTGTGTGCTGTGGCGACGGGTGTCGCGAGCCGCGTGCTGTGCACATTTCGCTCTCATGCATACAATCGGGCACATGTGTCAGTCATACCATCATGATGTCATTTTCACTTGACGTGATTGTCTCGGCACGCCATGTGTCTCTCGTGGGTCTGTCTCTCGTCCCTCCCATCCCCTCCCCCCCATCCCCCCCGTCATGGAATGGATATGCACACATGGACCGCACACACGCACACACACACATCAGATGCAGTGAGTACAGTAACTTGCTGTTAACAAAGAATCAGCAGATCAGATCACAGCACAGCACAGCACACACAAATAAAGACAACGAAGCACTCAGGTCAGGACAGGTCAGGACAGGTCAGGGCTCGGTGGACGATTTCTTCCTGACAGGCACCGACGGCGCCAAGCACCACGCACACAGAGACTTCAACAAAGAACAGCACAGCTGACACAACACGAAGGCGACACACACTCATGAATACGCAGACAGACAGACAGACAGATGTGACGGACCACTCCGAAAGGAGCGCCCCAGAGAGCTGAACCACAGCCCTGCCCAGCCTAGCATGCGTGCAACACACGACGACGCGTACAGACATTCAAAAACTGACCGGTGAAAAACTCTCACACCACCGCTGCTGACGATATGATGTGATGCACCGCACCAGCACCACACGGGCAGCGCTGTGACGTGTTTCTCACACGCGGGATCGATCAAGCAATCAATGCTCCAAAGCTTGGGTGTCAGCATGAGTGTGCTTGAACTCCATGTCTTCAGGGGTTGCGGTCTGTGTGCTGAAAGCCTCCCCGAGAAGGCGTCTGTTGTTGCACCAGAGCTGCACGTACACATCGCCGTCCGAGTCGACGTAGGTGTGCTCCCTCATCCCCAGAATTCGCCCATTACACGTTCTCGTGTATTTGCCCGACCATAGCTTGGTGGCGCTCTCAGCGTAGTAGTAGATCAGACCATTATCGGTGTAGAGGCGTCTGCCGTTCTCATCGCCCAAGAAGTTCCCCTCATGTGGACGGAATTTCCACCAACATTGGCTGATCCAGAAGCCGCCCGGAGCTCTCATGCGAATTGCGATGTGGAGCGTCTCATGGCATGTATTGCGAACGTAGATGCGCCTCTACACCCAAACGCAAACAGACAGACAGACAGAGCAGCAGCACGACACGGAGAAAGAACACAATGATCCAAGGATGGCCATTGATTCGCGTGTTCGTCGTGTGAGGCATCGCACCATGGCAGCAGGGGTGAGGAGCCCACCATCTCATCTCCTTCGTCCTGGGCGAGAGATGCATACAGACAGACAGACAGACAGAGACAACACGAGAAGTGACAACTGGAGGAATGCGCATGGAGTCGCCTGCCTACCGTGGCGTTGGTGGTGGAGTTGGTGGCCACGACAGCACCGGCCAGCAGGAGGGCGCCAACGAGGCACAGAAGCAGCTTCATGGTGAGCGGAGCGAGAGAAGCGAACACTGAGAGCGGCGAGAGAGGCGGGAGCTGATAGATGAAACGAGTCGGCGAGGCAGCAGGTGTCGCTGAGAGGCCAAGGTGCACAAGAGGTGGAAGGTTCCAAGGTGGGAAGTGAAGATCTGGGACGATATCTGCCCGACCGATAGACGGAGGGATAGATAGATGGAGGGATAGATGGGAGGGAGGGAGGGAGGGATGGATGCTGCGGTTTGGAGGTTCGGTTTCACGCATGCGGAGACCAAGGCGGTTTCACGGAAAGAGGGGAGGGGAGCTCCGTCCTCCATCTATCCATCCATCCATCTATCCCTCCATCCCTCCATCTATCGTCAGGCAGATATCGTACGCCCAGATCTTCACTTCCCACCTTGGAACCTTCCACCTGATCTACTCTTGCCTCGCCCTCTCTCTTGGCATCATCACCTTGATCCTTCCTCGACGACTTGATCATCGCTCCTATCTATCGTCGGCAATGGCTCAGCTTGCGGGAATCGTGTGGACTCTGCTGTGCCTCGCCCTCTCTCTTGGCATCATCACCTTGATCCTTCCTCGACGACTTGATCATCGCTCTCTATCGGTGAGTGATGGTGCCGCCAACGACCAGCCGAGTGTCCGTGCGCTCAGCAGTCCGCCACCGCGTTCAGCTAGTGCAGCTGGCATCCACCGCATCATCGTCAAGCTCAAGCACCCACACACCGAGGGCCTTGCCCGCGCAGAGACCATCTCGAGGGCACTGCAGG
>CDMY01000795.1:0-10488 GCA_001179505.1 Vitrella brassicaformis | reverse complement strand
TATCGTCGTCTCATTCGCAGCTCCTCGAGTTGGCAACTCGAAGTTCAAAGAGGCCTGCAAGGGCCTGAAGAACCTACACGAGTGTGTGTATATGACGAATGTCTCTGTGCGCACACCCGCGCATGGACGTTTGGACTTGGAGTGTGTGTATATGATGAATGTCTGTGTGCGCACACCTGCGCATGCACCTGTCGACGTTTGGACTTGGAGTGTGTGTATATGACAAATGTCTCTGTGCCCACACCCGCGCATGCACATGTCGACTTGGACTATGTGCACATACTGAATGTCTCTGTGCGCACACCCGCGCATGGACGTTTGGACTTGGAGTGTATGTATATGACGATGTCTTTGTGCGCACACCCGCGCATGCACGTGTGGACTTGGAGCGTGTGTATATGATGAATGTCTCTATGCGCAGACCTGCGCATGCACGTTTGGACTTGGAGTGTGTGTAGCGCATGGCTAGCCACTGGAACACGTTGTGCTTCATCAGCTCGACAGACAGGAGCTGGCTCCAATGGTTGATGACACTCTCACGAAAAACTCCGTCCTCAGCGGCGGGGATCGCGACCGGGCGGGGCTCTCCGATGCTGTTCTTCTTGCGGTTCCGCTTGGACAAGCCAAGACGTTGTCGTCAGCAGATCTCCTCATCAATGAGACCCCAGAGAAGCCTCATCGAAGGTAGCTCTTCCCGGGCGAGGTACAGCAAAAACGTCAGGCCCTGTTGCATTCATGCGTGTACACAGTAAGCGAGTACAGATTCCGCTTGGCTTGTTCACATCAAACCGCCGCCGCTTCCGCTTGGCGAGCATCTCGAGAAAATCCATCGTCTTCTCCCCTCATCTCCCGAATGCCTCCGCAGGTCTAACTCTCTCTGCGGGCTTGATGCCTTCCTTCGACACGACAGACACAATCCAGCAAGCACGCCACTCGCACCTAAGGCCGACTGTCTCCCTTTGTTTTTGTATTGCTTTCACGGAAGCATGGGCGACCAGAACATCTGATCAGAGTCAGCGATGTAGATGCACACACGGCAAGACGACGGCAAGACAAGCAAACCACACGAGATCACTCCATACACATCAGGCACCAGCGGCTTCAAACACCCTCAAACACACGACAGCCAAACCCACACCACACCATCGATCACCCACATCACATCCACACACCCAAACATGCCCCTCACGGCCGGTCCTGGCAGACAAAAGTGCGGGTTTGTGCCCTGTAGGGCCCTCGACAAATGAGGTCCTCAGGAAACAGGCCCGCCCGTTGCTGTGCTCGAGCATCTGCCACACGATGCGCACGACAGGACACTTGAAAAGCATTCCACCTCATCAGCGCCACCGACAAACACTGCCCCCAATGATTCATGACGCCCTCATGGAGAAACGCGCGATCTTCTGCAGAGCTGGCGGGCGGTGCGACGCGGCGTCGCGCCAGGCGGCGAAGCAGGGTGAGAGTCCCCTCGCCCCAACGGCCGAACGTCTCCGCCGCGAGGGGGATGAACGTGTAGCCCTGCCGCCGACAATTGGCCCCATACTTACGGTCCTTCTCCCTCTCCCCCGAGGCCGCCGCGGCACCTCCTGGCCGACGGCTGTTGGTGCGGTTGACGGAGCGGTGGTGGGCGATGGAGTTGTCGGGCCGGCATGGATGGCGCACGGTGACGTCGGCGAGGATGTCCTCCCCGTCCACTGTCAAGAAGAGGTCCATGCGCTGGCTGTTGGGGTCGGAGTCGGGTGGGGTGATGCCGAGGGAGCGAAGGGTCACCTCTGTGACGGCCGGAATGCCGACTTCCGCCAGGATGGACTTGAAGACGTCCAGCAGAGTGTTGTGCTTGAAAAGCCGCTCGGCCGTCGTCTGGTGGCAGAGGAAAAAGTGGTCACCCAGTGCGTCGACAGCCGCCCTGCACGTGCATAGGGACGACAGGTTGGCGAGGGGGAAGGGGAGGCCGAGGGTGAGGGCAGTGGCCATGCGGTAGTGGAAGTTGTTCAGGCACTTGCGCTTGTCACCTCGAGTATATCCGGGGATAGCCGATAGCCAGCCGGACGACAGAGGCCCCAAGCAGGAAAGAAGGCGGCATCGATCGCGGCTGCCGACGGGGAAGCCCTCGAACAGGGTGTCAAAATCCTTCTTCGCGAGGGCCTCGGAAATCTTCTGCTGCAGCCGAGCCTGCGGGCGTGCGACGAGCTGCTCGAGAGGGGGGATGGCGACAGAGGGGAGGGATGCGGAGAAACCGATGCGGGCGGATGCTGCCGAGACGAGCCATTCCAGCTGGAAAAGAGAGGCTTCTGACTCGGGCATCCAGGGGTGCCCACGGAATCGATCCCACACATCCCCCACAGTGACGGCCACGGACCCAAGATAAGCAGCCGGTGCCACACGCGCAGACGACACCAGTCCAAGGCCGCCCAATCGGACAGGTAGCTGCACTTGCCGGCTTGCCGACGTAGAGAGGGCGCCCGTGCGCTGAATGCGCGTGAAGGCCGCAAGCTTGGCTGCATCATGCGCACGGGCGGCCGCCAGGAGAGACGAGTCTGTCTCCCTCAGGCGGACTGGAGCGGCCACCCGATCCTTGAGGAGACAGGCGTGGTGAGCAAGCAATGAAGGTCAGCTATTCTTCATACTCATTTCTCTTGGCCCAGTCAGAGCCTGATCTACACGATGCTGTGACTGTGTCGCGATCGCTCGTGTGTGGACGAAAGGGTCCCAGCGTATGGAGAAACGGACACTCTCGCACCTTGACCACCAAAAGACTCAAACGTGTGTGTTCGGTTTGCGTGCCTGGACATAAGACTCGGCCAGTGGCCAGCTACGATGGCGTGAAACCCTCCCAAAGTTCATTGCATGTGGGCGGGGTGCATGATCAATCTGTGTTGCATGCGGTGTTGTGTTGCGGGCGGGGGGGTGGGCAAGTGGTGTGCCCGTCTATTTTTGTATGTAGGCGCTTGGCTAGCAGCACGCGGGGGGAGGGGAAAAGGCAGGGGCAGGGGGCGGACGACAGGCAGACCCACTCGTAGACAGGCGGTGCCCACTAGGGGCGGGCCAGCAGGCGCACCGCGCTCATCTGGCACGGGACGCGGCCGCTCCAGCCGCCGGCCCCACCCATCCATGCATGGATGCGTTGCGTCGATCGCCATGACGCCGGCCGGCACTTCACCGCCGGCCTTCACGTTTCTGTGTTTGAATATTCAGGATCTGGCTGCGAAGTTCCGTGCGTATGGTGATTTGTTAGATGACTTGTGTATGTGGGATGGTTGCAAACGCATCCGGTATGACTCTCTCGCCTTTATTGAGACGAAGCAAGCCGAGGCCGACCCGCCTGTAGCTCTCACTGGCTATACTTGCTGGTCTTCGCCGCTTGCCCTCTTACACGACAGATCGAAAAACAAGCAAGTGAAGTCGGGGGGGATCGCTTGGTACACGAGTATGCGTGTCTCTCACCTGCTCACACGTAGAGATGCGCCACTTTCTAATGTCGTCATACTAAAGGCAGACCAGCAATTGTTCGGTCTGGACCGCCCTGTGTTTCTGCTTGCCTGCTACGTGCCTCCTTTCATGCGCCCTGATGACGACGGCCAGGGCGGTGAGTGGTGGAGCGCCTTTACTCTGTTGTGTGAGCAATTGGCTGAGGAGGGCTATGTGCTTTTGTGTGGTGACTTTAACGCCAAGACGGCGACTGATCCTGACACTTTGCCGCCGTCGGATTATGCAGATATTGGCATTGACTCCAGGCACTGCATCCTCTTCTCCTCACTCCACCGCCGCGTGTTAGTGATTGCTCTCATCCACGCAACTCGATTGGCGCCTGGCTGCTTGCTCTGTGCAAGGCATCATGCCTCCTGCTTTTTAATGGTCGTCAGATAGGCTCCTGTCCTGCTGTGAGGACGGCTCAGCCTACGTGTACTCAAGGGAGGAAGCATAGCGTCATTGACTATGTGGCTGCCTCGCCACAAATTTTCCTTCGTACCAGTCATTTTTCGGTAGACGATCATGCATTCCGTACACCGCACCGATGCCTCTCATGGGCTATCATGCCTGTTGTGACGCCTCCCTCTTTGACTAGCCTTCGTAGCCGTGTACAGGCAGCCTCGTCGATGCAGGGCAGGGTGAGGTATGTGTGGAGTGCGCAGGCTGTCGGCGCTATTCGTGCATCATTGGCAGCTGACCCTGCTCACCTTCGTCTTCGCTCTGCGCATTTTGATGCATGCCAGCGAGGTGATGCTACTCGGGCGGCAGCCTGCGCGCAAGCACTGCGTTGACTCACTGACTCGTCTCTTGCATCGGCACGGTCGTCTTATAGACTGCAAGGCAAGGGCTGCACGCACCCTGCTCAGCCAGCTAGAAGGCAAGGGCCGCCATTTTGGGGTGTCTAAATGTCCTCGCAGCCCTGAGGTCAATCGTGCAATCTCGCGCGCATCTCATGCATATCGTGCTTATATCTGTGCGCTGCGATATGGGTCAGTACATGATGTCGCTCGCACACTCGATGAGTCCTTACGTGCCCGCCGCTATCGTGATCGTGTCTGTCGTAGCCACAAGTCAGCTCGTGCCAGTGCGTTGTTGCGAGAAGTGGCCTTTTCGCGTCGCCACTGCCCTCGTGATTTCTGGCGCTTGCTCTCTCCCCCTGGCACATCATGTCAGTTGCCTGTTGACTGCCCCTCAGCTGATGTGTTTGCTGGTGCGTTTGCCGCGCTTTTTCAAGGCCTCAATGTACCATACTTTAATGCCATGTCTCCCGCACTGGCTGAGCTGCTGAATGAGGCGGTGCGCGGTCCGCCTTTGATAGTCAACTGGCACGCACATCAACCCTTCTCTCTGACCCATCTGCATGGTGCCCTTAGTCGCTGCTCTAACACGAGTGCACCAGGCATGGATGGTATTACCTACTCTGTTGTCCGTCGTGTGGGTGACCCCTTGCTGCATGATCTCGCTGCTGTATTCTCTACCTTTTTTCGGGCGTCTCACTGGGGGTATTCATTTGACCGCATTCTCATTCATCCCATCCACAAGAAAGGCCCCTTGGATGACCCTGGCAATTATAGAGGAATTCACTTGCTGCCGGTGTTTTGCAAACTGTTTGGCCACTTGCTTCAGTCAGAACTACTGCGTCAGTCAGCAGTGTGTCCCGAGCAGGCGGGCTTTCGCACGAATCACTCCACGATTGGTCAGTGTTTTGTCCTGGCATCCCTCATTGTGCGAGCCAGGCGAGCTGGCTCCCCTTTGTATGTCTGTTTTGTCGATTTCCGCAAGGCCTTTGACGCGATCAACCGTAGACTGCTGTGGTGTAAGTTGCGCGCCAGTGGCATCAGCGAGCACCTCGTTCGAGCTCTCGAGGCTCTGTATGCTGACGTGGAGGCTTGTGTGGATGGCGGGTATGAGGGTTTCTCTGCCGTCTTCAATGAGATGCATGGTGTCAAGCAAGGCGACGTGCTGGGCCCATTGCTGTTTTCCCTCTTTGTTAATGATTTGCCTGGCTTCATTCGCGATGGGCATGCATCTCCACCTGACATTCTCCGCTTGCTCGATGTGCTCGTCTTCTGCCTGCTGTATGCTGACGACCTCGCCATTATGGATACTGCTGCTGCTGGGCTTCAACTCAGCCTGGATCGTTTGTTTCAGTGGTGTCGCCTCAATCACTTGGATGTGCACCTAGACAAGACCAAAATTGTTGTGTTTCATCCTGATGGGGTGCCATCGAGCGAGGCAGGCAGACAGTTTTACTTTGGGGCACCAGATAGGCCGCTAGAACGGGTGCCGTTGGTTCGCTATCTGGGTGTATGGTTTCATGAAGGGGGAGGGTGGAAGCATAACATAGACATGATGGTCAAAAAAGGGGTGGCTGCATTGGCGGTGTATCGGCGTCGCCTAAGGCAGCTTCCTGCGCTTGACCTGCCCACCCGCTTTCACTTGTATGATGCCACAGTAGCTTCTGTATATCTGTATGGTAGCGAGCTGTGGGCGGGCACTAACTGTGATGCCATGGAGCGTCTCCATCGGCACTTCTTACTGTCGTGTATGCGTGTCACTCGTCGTGTCTCTACCGAGGCCTTGCTGTGTGAGCTTGGTCGTTTTTCCGTGCTCTTCGAGGCACGTTGTCGCCAGCTGTCCTTCTATGTCCGCCTGCGCAATCGCCGGGCCGGCGTTCTTGCAGAGAAGGCTTTTGCTGTTGCACAGCATGCGTATCGGTCTGCTCCGTCATTCCGGCGCATGCAGGGCAACGACGCTTCCTTCTATTCACAGAAGCACAACACATTCACTCTGTTTGCACGCACATTCGATTTCATGAACCAGCGTGTTCGTATCAGTCAGATCGGCCCGCTGAATGATGTCGACATCAAACACATGATCACTGCGCACACAAAGGCAGAGTTTACTCGTATTTTGACTGAGCGATGGAATCGTGCTCGCTTGCCTGATATATGTAACACTCCCTCCCGTCCTCCGCCCCTCTCTCTCTCCGCCGAGGCGCCATCCTTACTGCCTTGGCGCACACATGCGTGTCGTCAGACAGCTGTGTCTCGTAGGGCTTTATTTCAGGCACGCAAGGAGCTGTTGTGCCGTCCTCTCTGTTCAATCATTCCTTTCCTATAGCATTTCCTCGTCTGCATCGTTCCTTTCCATCTCCCTCACGTGACTGCCTGTGTGACATGGATTCGATTGTGTGTATGGCGCCCTATGTCCCTCCTGCTGCATACATGCATGTGCTCCAACAGGGGCAAGATTGGCTGCATCGCCTTATTCAACCATTGCCCTGCTTTCCTTCTTATCTATCGCTGCCATTTCGTCAGCGTCGCGTCCTGTTTCTTTTTCGTAAGGGCTGCTATCCTTCTGCCATCATGGATGGACGCATCCTCGGCCGGCCGAGAGAGGGCAGTGTCTGCCCGTTTTGTTCGCATCGGACTGACTTGCTCGTCTCTGCCGTGAGCCTCACAGGGCAATCTATCACCCGCCCGCCCATTGAGGATGAGTCTCATGTGTTTGCATGCTGTCCACTGTATCGTTCCTTTCGTGAGACACTACACAGAATCATCGGCCAGCATGGCGTGACTGCCCCTGATGCCTGTAGCTATCGTCGGTGGCGCAGGTCGCATCCCATCGTTTTCACCTATTGTGTGCTTCAATCGGACAAACTGCCGGTGCTCTCTGCAGCGGCAGACTTTCTTCTTTCAGCACAGGCAGCACGCACTGAGTGGCTCGCTCTAAATCCCTTCTTACCAGACAGCCAGGCACCGGCCGAAGATGAACTGCTATATGAACAGTGTGTCCTCGATCAATGGGCGCTCGACATTGAGCTCTCTGAGTAGCATTATCTGACTGTCCGGTGTGTGTGATTTTTCTGACCGTCATAGGGTGGCCCGTGTGTGTATGGTGGTGTCATCATGTGTATGGTTGCTTGTTGCTTTGAGGGCTCAGAGGGCACTCATTTTTCACTTCCTCCGTTTGGCTACTATACACTTGCCAGGGCGGCTTGCTCTCGGGCGATATCGCCCGCTCTTGTGTATGTCGCCAGACAGTCATTGCTCTCTGTCGCCATCTGCGTGTCGGCTGGTGCGTGTGCCCTCTTTGGTGGTGGGCCATGGGGATGGGTGGGTAGACAGGCCATGTGCATGCTTCCTGCATGCGCATGCTGCTAGTTTAGTGCGTGATGACAGGATCCCCTCGGGGTTACAGACACGAGTCTCGTTAAACACAATAACCAACCAACCAAAGAGCAAAACCGCAAACTTGGGGTCCAGCCACCAGACGAAGAACAACGCAGGCGCCAAACATTCTTCCCTTCGAGCAGGTATGATGACGAACAAGCTAGATCTATGACTCACACACAGAAGAGATAGAAGCTCGATGAACCCGCGTGGAAGACGCACATGCATACGAAAGAGGGTACAAGACGATACACAACGATGCTGTTTGGGCTGTGTGGAGTGTGTACAGGCTGATCATCCGACCCGCACAACGCTTGATCCTGATAAGGAAGAGAAACTGACCAAGTAAGTGCTTCTCCACTGGCATTCATCACATGTTTGGAGGCTCTTCCCGTGATCTTGTCGCCCAGGTATCGATACGCTTCACGCCCAAGTCTGTTCGTGAGAACGTCCGCTCGATTCGATCTCATTTTTGGTGTGCATCGCATCGCACAACAAGAAAGCCAGACAGCACTGACCCACGAAGACAAATGGTCAGGGGTATCTATTTTTTTGGGTGCCTCAGAGCGTAGTTTGAGGCCGTTTTCCAATCGCTGGGGAAGAGCCGCGAGAAGTCACGTCAAGATTCATTGAGGGCTGCGTTATTCTGCCGAGGAGAATGAAGTGGTGTGTGCCTTCCAGACTGCCACGCTCCCCTCAGCCTGTCTCACCTCTGCAGCTGGAGGGAATATTGGCATTCCAGAATGTACCTCAACAGGACGTGCTCAAGATGGTGGGCCTTTGCGCTTTTGGCGCCATGCTGACGATGGCCATACGGACCACCTTGTCGGCTCGGGCGCGTGCTGCTCCTCGTTCGTTCCTGCGGTCCGTCATTGTGGCTTACTCGGTAGCGACGCCCATTTTTGCACTGGTATTCGGACTCTATGGATCCAGCAAGCTGCTGCTCGTGCTCGCGGCATTGCACAATCTCTGTGAATGGGGCATCATTTGGCATCTTGTCTTGGAGACATCGGCTATCACGCCCACCTTCTACGGCTCCGTCCTATGGATCTGGACGATCGTTTCGATCGTGGCGGTGGCACCAACCTTGGAGCTAGCTGTGGCTATCGAACAGCCGTTTGGCCTCTGGTGTGACTTCTTGCTCTTCTTTCTTATGCTCAAACGCCTCTCAGAGGTTCAGGAAGGTGACGTTTATCTTCGGCGTCTCTTCTTGATGGGTCTGGTCGCATCTATCGTTCACTTTGGCCAGATATTCACACTTATTCTGGGAGGTCTGGGAGTGCCCGGTACGACACTGTGGCTACTGCTTCTTGTCTTTTCGCCGCTTGTCACATTCGGCTTGTACTCGGAGTTCGCACTAAGATGGGATGAGGCCCCCGTGCCACCATATCGACAACACCATATGAACGTATTCGAGGCCTTCTTCATCTTCATTCTCTCTCTCGTCCTGTCGACAAGTGTCATTTTCGGCCCTCCACTTCTCTTCCGTTGCCCAGCGGTGGCCGCACAGGCCAGTTCGCAATGCAGTCAGTCGGTCTCGGGCTTTACAGTCTTCAAGGCTGCCTCTCCTAATGTGCGCAATGCACTCGGCGACTTCCTTCGTGAAGTGGCGCACTCGACGTTGGCGGAGCCTGGCAATGAGATCTACGAGGTGTTCGAAGTTGAGCGTGGCAAAGGAGGGTCAGATGAGTGGGACTTTGCTGTGGTTGAGCGCTACTGGTCACTTGAGGCTCTGCAGACTCATCTTAAGCGGGTGGAGCCCCTGTTCAATCAAGAGTACTACCACGGCCTCGCTGCTGATATGGTAGAGTTTGGACCGTGGCGTCGGGCTGAGTGGTGTCAGCCCAGCTATCCTCCACAGTTGCGTCATCTAGCGTTTCGCTTCGCGATTGACAATGATGTGGACGCGATCTGGTCGGTTGTGAGGAATTGGAGGTCACTTGAGGCTCTGCAGACTCATCTTAAGCGGGTGGAGCCCCTGTTCAATCAGGAGTACTACCACGGCCTCGCTGCTGATATGATAGAGTTTGGACCGTGGCGTCGGGCTGAGTGGTGTCAGCCCAGCTATCCTCCACAGTTGCGTCATCTAGCGTTTCGCTTTACGATTGACAATGATGTGGACGCGATCTGGTCGGTTGTGAGGAATTGGAGCGACGTCACGATGGTGCTCGGTGCTGTATCTGCGGAGCTTGACGAGAACGATGAGCGCCTTCGCGTCGTCAAGTTCCGCAATGGTCTGGAGCTGGAGGAGCGCCTGAGTGTCCTCGATCATTCCCAGAAGCGTCTAGTCTATGAGCACTCGAACCAACTCGGCTTGCGGTTCTATCGTGGTAGCATCAACCTGGAGTCCAATGGTACAGGGGGCACACTGGTCTCTTACGTGATTGACATTGGGTTGGAGGGTGACGCGCAAGGTCGAAGCGATGCGATGAAAGCCTCATTCCAGGGCCAGAACATCCCTTATCTGCAAGAGCGCTTCAGCCATGCTGGCCTGTCGTCAAATGCTTTGCTGAACGAGGGTACACCTGTCATCTACGATGCATCCGTCGTCGAGAAGGTGGAGTTATGATTTTCTGTGGGATGGTGGGGTGAGCCATAATGGAAGGTGCTGTTCGATGGAGGGAGTGAGGGAAAGGAGGCCTTACACGGATGGACGGAGGTCAGCGTGCAAGAGCGCATTGGTCGAGACTTATTTACCTTGCTTTTTTTCTGCACACTTTGTCCCGCGATGGTCTTCTCTCCATTCTCTCCTCTTTTGGGCTTACCTTCGATCGCTTCTCTACTCTTTCATGGGGGTACGTATTCGTAGTTCAAGGGTTTAGCCTACCCAATGCTCACTTCA
>CDMY01000794.1:0-19502 GCA_001179505.1 Vitrella brassicaformis | reverse complement strand
ACTTGCCCGAGGCAGCAGAGGCAGCAGCAGGGGGGCCGTCCACAGAGAGGGCCGCGCTGGACCAGTCATAGAAGACTTTGGGGGCGACCTCTCGTCTTTGCTCCTCTCTGTGGATCAGCCACGACACAATCGGGCCCGTCAAACAACCGGTCATCAAACGAGCTGAACAAACGATAAGAGGATGACACGATTAACAAAGGAGAGAGAGTGTGTGCGCTTCTGTAGCCCACCGATGGCCTGTTTGCGGTCCGTGAGGGCCGTGTATCTGTAGCCCACTTGCAGCAGACCAAATCGGCATATCTGAATGGCCACCATGACATAGTGGACCAGGTTGACCGCAATGACCACCAGCACCAGGGCGATGGCCAAGGAGGTCCCCTCGGGCAGTATGACAACGAATTGCATGACAAACAGCGACATGAGCCACACCAGCAGCCCTCTCAGCTCTGTCAAATTGAGAATGTCCATACTGCCTCGGTCGAAGGGCCACACGGCGAAGTGCAGCGCCAGACACGCTGCGGCGATGACTGTCCAGCCCAGCAGCTGTCTGTTCTCCGAAGTCGCTTGCTGTGCGATAAGCAGCACCAAGACCCGCCTCATCGCAAGCACTGCGTCCCAGTAGAAGAAGTGCTTCCGGTATCCCGTGTAGAGGAAGCCCACTCGCCTCCGCGTGTGGTGGTCCTGTAGACTGTCTCTGTGCCGCCACAGAAACGCCACGCCACATATGACGGGCGCGAAGGTCCACAGCAGCAGACCAGCCACAGCGATCCAGAGGAACGGCGCGTGTTCGGCCGACCGGCATATGACGTGTGGATCGAGGTCCATCCGGGGCCTTGGGTGGTCCCTCGGGTCAAAAGGCAGCCGACTGACACCCTCGCCGGGGGCGATAGGGATCACATCCGTCACATAGGGATACCATCGGCAGCGCAGGAGGGCCAGCATACTCTTGGTGACGGTGGGGTGAATGAACGTGAGAATCACGACCATCATGGTGCCGCGGTCGTCGAGCCACTGCCGCCATCGGCCGCTCTTGCGGGGCTCCGCCAGGGAGTGCTGGCATGAGGCGGGCGTCTCTGGCTCGGTTGCCGACTCCTGGAATGTGACTGCTCGCTGGTAAGGACCCTCTGCGGTGGCCTTGTGTGCCTTTCCGTTGGTGACCGATGGCGGCGCTGAGAGGGCTCGGAGGTAGGTGTCGGTGGCGAATGAATCGTCGGTGCCGATGCGCCGCTTCGACTTGAGTGCGTCGCGCAATTTATCAAACCCACTCGCTGCACTCGATGACACGACAGGAAGGAGAAATGACCACAGTCCATCGCTTCTCTGGTTGAGTGCATTAGTCGCTACCAATGAGAGGCACAGCAGTGAGCCAGATCAGCGGTAGCCCCAACCACACAGAATGGCGGTAGAGCACACATTTGTCGCCCACGTATGGCCGCAACAGACACTCCCACACCTGACAGGACAGGACGGCGGATGGCACGGCGGACATGTTTGAGTGTTTTCTTGCACATGTCCACCTGATAGCTTTGCGGAACACCGCCACTCCATCCAAAGAACGAGCTGATCAGCCAGGATATCTGATCGCCCCAGAGGGACTCGTCGAACACGAGAAAGGCCAGCCCACATACCTGCACACACACATGCGCACACCGGTGGGGGACGTCCTGCGAGCGATGTGAGTGCATTGCGTACGGCGGTGATGTGCGATAGTCCGATTTTGGTCAGTTGGGAGGGGACCTCAGCCCTCTGTGTGGCCGCGGCGCTGAATGTGTGACGCCACGCACAAACGAACAGAACACAGCCATGCAGACAGACGAGTTGGCAGATGACTATGCGCCTCACACCAGCCGACCGTTCAGCGAGTGCCGTCAGAATGAAGATGGCCAGCAGCGTGGCGACGACAAGCAACACGTTGACCACGACGATCTGCCAAAGGGCCGCACATGGGGCGCACGGCTGCTGGGGCGTCTGGCGCGAGAAGCCCCTTTTGCACCGATTGCACACAAAGCCCTCATGGCCCTCCTGGCACACAGACGATGCACAGACATGTCACAGTGGTGACGGCCTGGGAGAAAGGACAGCTGTTGGCTCTCACCGAGCATATGTTGAGTCCAGATGCCTTGTCAGTGCCTTTGCACGACGCCGGCAATGGGCACGGTATGACTATGGGCAACTCAGTCAAACCGGCGCCATACCTGAAAGCGCAGACGGCACCATACCGAAATGCCTACTTGCCCCTCAGTCCTGCTTCTTACGTCGTCACTTCTCGTGTGGCACTGGGGGATGCGCCGGCCGACTGCAGGCGGGCAGTGAGTTGGAAGAACCTTGGCAGCACACTCGCATTGTAGTTGATGGGGACGGAGCAGTCCAATCCCTCCTGACAGTCCTGGCAGATCCACCTGCTGCGACTTCCGTCACTGCCGGCATTGCGCACGCCGACAGATCCCGCCGTGCATGGCTCGCAGGGCTCGTTGCCCCTCTTCTCGTAGCCAAGACGACAGGAACAGGCAGCCGAGCCCTCCTCAGAATCTGCCAACCACACTCGTAGACCAACAGAACGCAGATTGGGTGTCTGTTCGTGTCGGCGCTCACCTGCGTCATCGGGGCATCGCTGGCACGATTGTGTGCCGACCTGTCTGTTGCTGTGGGTGCCCGCTGGGCACATGGTGCAGGCCTTGCCCGTGCCGCTGTAGCCAGGCAGACAGCGGCAGAGCTTCTCCTCAGCCACGCTGAAGTCGACCATTATCCAAGTGTTGCAGAGGGTGGTGCACTCGTAAGTTGAGTTGGACAGGCCTTTCGGGTCTCTCTGGGGGACGTACGCTGCACACAAAGACAGACACATTAGGCTCTCCGTGAATGTTTTCCCTCACCAGCAGGGTTTGGCACCAGTGTGTCAGCGGAGACGTTCTTTAGGCTCAACACGTCCTCACAGCTCTGCAGGCAGAACAGAGTAGACATCCAAACACGGCGGGCCTTCATGTCATGGCCTGATCCACGTGACCCACCTGTATGTCCAGGCTGTCATCGATACGGTCGATTCTGAGATTCGGGTTGCCATCGATTCTGACGTCCAGACCGGCAAGCCAATCACCGCGGACGCTCTCGAGAGCGTTTGACGAGAGGTCAGCACGCGCCAGATTCCTCAGCCGCAACTCATCCAGGGCGACAATCGAGTTGTGGCTGAGGAGGAGCCGCGTAAGAGAAACGAACCCCGGGCGCAGAGTCGGGTAGGCGGCCTGCACACATTAACACAAGGAGAGGGTGATGTAGGGCTGAGCAGAGTCTGTGTGTGTGCATATTTCCTTACAACGGATCTTTCGGTGAACTCTGTGTTGCCATATCTTGACAGACTACTGCGGTCATAGAAGGTCACCGAGTCGCTGAGGGAAAGGGGAATAGTGAATGCATCGATATACGTGTCTGCCTCAACCCCCTTTACCAGTCCAGGCGCCCCGTGAGACCACAGCCAGCGCAGCTCAAAGTCATCAGCCTGGAAACAGACAAGAAGCACATCTCCCACATCAGACCCGACGGTGAGTGTCTCTTCTTCTCACGTGTTGAGCTCGCGGAACGTCTGCATAAAGTCTCTCACTTCAACGCCCAAAGGATTGCCCGAAAAGTCGGCCTGCAAAATCGATATATGTCAGCAGCTCACATGATGACAGTGCCGCTGCTGAGTGCCCTTCGGTGCGGTGCCCACTCACACGTTGGATGACCGGCCAGTAGGGAGGCGCCGGCAGTGCCAGCAGATAAAGGGTGATGTGCGGCGTGACTGCCCAACAAATACAAAGCAAGTGACAAGCGATGCAGCCCGAAGGAAAATGAGAAGCACAAACACACGTACTGCGAGCATTCGCCTGACAAAATCGTGCAGGAGTCCTCCCCCACGTCGGCCATCCGGTGAGCTGATTGCCCTTGAGAAATATCTCCTCCAACGCAGGCATGCTGTTCCAACCTTCCGGAACTGACGTCAGCCGATTGAACTCCATGTTCAACGTGACCAACCTGCAGGTGAGAGCGTGAACTTGCGACAACATGCACTGTCCGTGTCATTCTCTGCCCGTCTGCATACCCTTCTGGCATGGTTCCGTTGTCTGTGAAACCTTCGATCTGGTTGTCGGCCAGATACAGCTCTCGGAGAGCTGATGCGTGGCCAAACGGAGGGAGGCGGCCTTGAATGGCGTTGCTGCGTACGTCGATGAAAGAGACTTTCTTCCAGCCGTCGATAGACGGCGGCAGAGCTGTCAATCTGAAGGCATAGATACACAGAGTGTACAGAGCACGTGTCCACAGCGTGTGGCTAAGCCGACCTGTTGACCGCTCCGTGGATTTCCTGCAGCTCAGTGAAGCTGCCGAGCTCGGCGGGCAGTGGGCCTTCCAACTGGGCAACAGGCAATGGTTGAAAGATGTATTGAAAGTTCGACTGCTACATCTGCGTCAGGTCAAACTCACCTGGTTGTATCCGAACATCAGTGTCTGCAGCCGCTTCATCGACGCCAGCGGCCGTAGTGTACCGCTTAGATTATTGCTGTCGAGTCTCAAGTACTCGAGCGCCGTGAGTTGTAACCAGGACTCAGGCAAGGGGCCTGAGAAGTTGTTGAACCGAAGGTTGAGAGTATTCAGTTTGGTGCAGTTGCCGAGTGACGGTGGAAGAGGCCCCGACATGCCCTCGCCGTCCTGCGCATAGACGTCCAGCCGCCTGAGCTCCTTGGCTTGCCCGAGAGAGGCAGGGAGTGGACCAGTCAGCTGACAATGGGAAGGAGGACACACAAGAAGACACCGATCACCTTGTTGACTCTCCTCTCGATGCTTGCTTACTCTATTGCGGTAGACAGACACCCAAAGGAGGTCCGGCATGGCCGCCCCAAACCCTTCAGGTATCTCACCAGACAGGCTATTGGTGTTGAGCTTCAGAAGCCGCAACTCGCGCAGTTTGGCCCAGAATGGAAAAGGCGGAAAAGGCCCATCTAGGTTGTTCTTCGAGAGGTCCAGTATGGTTAAGCGGGTGAAGTTCCCAATGTAAGGCGGCACTGGCCCGGTGAGGCCGATGGCCTCGAACCAGAAGATCTCCAAGTTGCGGCACTCAGCGAGGCTCTCAGGCAGCCGACCATTGGTCGCTGTTAATCCCCCGTGGCGCGATATGATCACGCGCATTTTTGTCAGCCGGATGCAGAAAGCTGAAGGCAGGAAGCCCTCAAACTTGGTAAAGGACAGAGTGAAGATTTCCAGCGCTGAGAGATCAAGAAGAGATGTCGGTAGAGGGCCTCCCAGGACAGGTGCATTGGTATAGTTCTGCCCCTCAAGCATGAGTGCCTGCAAGTTGCTCAGGTTGCCAATCGACGATGGCATTGGGCCAGAGAGCTCCGTCTGACACCATACACCACAGAAAAAGCAAACCAGACAGCAGCACTGTTGACTGCGTGACATTATCTTCCTGTCTGTCTTTCTCTCTTTACCGAGTGTATATCGATGATCCTGATTGAGGTCATTTCTCCTAGTCTTTCGTCCAGCTGTCCAGTGAAGGGCATCTCAAACAGAAACACCACCAGCACATCCCGTAAGTCATAGAACGATCGGCTGAGTGTCAGCTGAAGCCCTATACGCGCTGCCACTTTCTGAGGCAGTGGCGACACATCGCTGAAGCTCATCGCCCCGACCAGCGCCAGGACATAGCCTTCCTCATCTGTCGCCTCGTCTCGGATACAGACGATGAAGGACGTGGCACAGACGTTTGCTTCGAGAGTGCTGTCCGTGTCGTTGGGTAGCACAGAGAGAAGCCCCGACTCATCCACAAACTCCCTCAGCGCCCCGGCGTCTTGCTGGCACGAAGCGCACTCGACAAGTTCCGTCAGGTTCTCTAGGGGCATGATACGAAAGGCGTACTCGAGAGCGCCACTGGGAGTGATCTGCGAAGTACGTACGCCACACGTGCAAATGACGCACGTCTTACCCATGAATGTCAGGCAGACAGGCTGCATGCACTGTAACTGCTTACGGTGTGCTGTGACTGAAATTGGAACCTGAATACAGACGCGCCACAGGCATTGCTGTGTATTATGTATTCCGAGATCGTTGACCTGCGAGACAGTAGCTTCCACTTCTCTGGCGTGTGCCATGACGACGTGTTGAGAGGCGGATCTGCGGCAGCGGCATAGAAGACGGCGAGCACCGACAGCAGCCGATGATGAAGGTGGAGGTAACCCATCAGACAGACTTATCGGCCACTTCATTCAATCATTGGCCGAGGATCTTTCCAGCTGCCTGTGTGTGAGTACTGATCAGAAGTGCTGGGGTGTAAAAAGGTCACGGGGTCCATTTTTCTGTGAAAGCTAACCCACTTCAAGCTCGCACTCGAGTTCGGCCGCATTGCCGCTTTTATTGCAATATGCCACCCTCGGCTCCGTCTTGTCATCGTGGCGGCGGTACTGCTTGTGTCTGACTGCCAGTCCCTTTCTCACTACCATGTCCGCTTCACCCCTGTGGCAACGCTCGTCACTGCAAGCGGTAAAAGCAGGCGCCCCACCAGACACCGCCATGGCACAACCCCAGAGCAATATATGTGTTGTGTGATCGATGTTTTAATGGATGCCTGCGTCCGTCTGTCTGTCTGTCTATCTGTCTATCAATCTGCCCGACGTGTGTGTGTGTTGTGTCTCATATGTGGATGAGGTGTCTCTGCCAGCACTCTCTGACTGTTTGTATGGATAAACGTGTGTGTGTGGCGCTGTGTGTGCAAATCGGGCCTGTATTTGTGAGTCATGCCTTGTTGGACCTGAGACTCAACAACTTCACTGAGACTTATTGACACCGCTTCTCTACTGCAAATCCAAGCAAATCCAAGCAAACCCAACGGAAAAAGTGCACACACACAGACACAGAAACTGCGTTCTCTGCTGGAAGCCACGTAGACAACCTTAGGGCGTTGCAGTTTGGAGCGCTCGGGCCCTTCAGGTCTCCCTCTCGGTGTCCTCATTGACAGAGCATTCCAGAGGAGCCAGCGAGTCAACCTCATAGATGAAACGTAGCCGTCTCATCATCTTAACTCTTCTGCCCCGCGTAGGCTCGGTAGCCCTTCAAGCGATAGAATGATTCAAAGTCGTCGCCTTTTCGCTTCCTCCCGATGGCCTCCACAAGGTAGTCCATAATGGCCTGCGGCTCGGTCGCCAACCAAAACATCCGCTGTGGTTTGAAGTAGAGTCTCTTCTCCGTGTCACGACTGCCATCCGCCCACTCTGGGTCGAAGAAGGCAATGTTGACGACAAGCCATGACGCCCCATCCGTGATAAAGCCGTGCGTCATCCCGTCAGCCAACAGCCTCTTCAGAAGCTCCCCCTCCTGCCGCCAGCCATTCAGGGGGCCGGGAGTTGTGATGACAAAGAGGAGCCTCTCGTCTTCGCACTCCAATATGGTGTAATGGACTTCAGATACTTGAGAGCGGTCATCGTCGTCATTCATGTTGTATGCATCAATGACCTTCCTGATGCGAAGGCCGGTCTTGCGAAGCTGGTCCAGTAAGGGATAAACGAGGTTGTAAAACAGGTTGGCCGCAAGCGACCGAATGGTACCGCACGGAAGAGATCTGCTGTGCTGGAACTCGTCTCTGATCAGGCCAAGGGTTTCATCGTCGAGTACCACTCGAGGGAGGTCGCTTTGATGGCTCTCAGCTGAAGAGGAGTGTACAGTCTGCATACACAATCACAGATGCATCAAGCCAGATCTAGATGTCCGTGTGTCGGCCTTGCTGTTGTGGTATCATCTTTGGCCCTTGCTGCACGACGCGATGGAGCTGATTTCCCCCTGAGTGCTCCACGGTGTGGCCACGGCGGCACGAACAGGCTCTGAGGGATGGCTGGATCACGAAGGGCGTGGCCATGCGGGATCAAGTGCGGGAGGACGACCGCCGCAACGACACAGAGCCAACACGACCGGACCATCATCCAGGGAGATGGACTCGTTATCGAGGCTGTCTTCCCACATTTGTGGGCCGAGCACATTGCCTACTCTAAGATCAGTTGTGCCGCTCCTGGAGTTATGGGCATAGGGTGTGTAATCCATTACACGGAGGTTCACAGCAACCGCTGTCGTTTTCGAGATGAAGGGAGAAGGGAAGGATGCAGAGAAGGAGCCCGAGCCCAAGGTGGCGGAAGACAAGAAGATCAAGCCTCCACGCACCTTTGCCGGCGACCTGGGGATAAGCCTTGAGCTGATTCACAATGGCATCGTTACGAAGGAGGTGCGCCTCGTCAATCGTGCCCTTCGCAACATCTCGTGGCAGCGCCGGCGAATGGGCGTCGCCGACTTGCTCAAGATGGTCAAACTGGTGCTCAAGAACACGCCATACAAGGAGCGGCTCGTGGGGATGCTGGAGGGGCAACAGCAGGTATGTGGTGGCAATGTGGGTGGCGGATTACCTGTGAATGCTTTGCTCTATTTCTGCGTTTCTGCTATGCATATCAGTCTGAGGATGTCGAGATGGCCCCACCCCCTCTGCCGAACGGTGTGGCTGCCCCGTCGTCACACAGTCCTTCGCCATTCCCCTTCCACGAACACCACTTCGACATTATCATGCCTGAATGTGAGATCTATCTCGGCATACTCGTCGTCACGCATTTCGTCGACAAGAAGCTGACTCAAAAGGTCAGGCACGCGCGTTGCTATGATGCGGTTGTGTGACTGTGTGGCTGTGTGCTTTTTCCAGGCCGTGTCAGGAGCCGATTTGGTTGTGAGTCGTGCCAAGTCGTACAACCGACGGTCTCTGGACCCTCTGACCGCACGGGTGGGCACATGAACATGCCATTCAAATGCATATCTTCTCACCTGTCATGGGGCGGCTCTGCAGGCATACTTTTGTTTGTCTCGTGCGTACGAGCTGGATGGGCGCCTGTCAGAGATACGAGAGTAGGAACCAACATCAAAAGGTGCCATGTACCGGGTGTCCGTGTGCGTGTGCGTCCGTCCTATGTGGCAGGGATTTGATGGCAGCGTACCGCACAGCGTCGCTACATCATGACCTTGTGGGACAGGTGACGTCATCCTTGCACAGTGGTCACCTCTTCAGCCTCCCCGGCCTTTGTGTGTGTCCTCAGGCCACTCAGTTGAACCTACTGCTGAGAAATTACCTGGCATACAACTTGTACGAGATGGCGCTCAAGCTCGTGTCCAAGACAACATTTCCTGAGAATCTGCGATCCAGTGCGCAGTACGCACGGTACCTCTTCTATATCGGTCAGCAGCCACAACACAAAGGCATCACATCATCACCACACGCGCACGCACGAGTCGTTCCCTACTTTCAGGCCGCATCAAAGCTGTCCAGCTGGAGTACTCTGACGCCCACGGCAAGCTCACCACCGTAAGCCTGCAGTTGGTGCCATTGGAAGCCCACTTACCCATTCATATATTGTTCGTGTGTCCCATCAGGCAATCCGCAAAGCTCCCCAAGGCCCCAAGACTGCGCGGGGATTTCGCTTGGCGGTCAGACACCGTGTGACACTGTCACTTGACACTGGATGCGACTTCCATTGTTGATGTGGTTGTGCGTGGTGTCAGGCCACCAAGATGGCGATTGTTGTCGAGTTGCTGATGGGTGACATCCCTGACCGATCCACGTTCAATCAGGAGGAACTCAAGAAGTCCCTCTCTGCCTACGAGGCCATCGTTCAGGTGACCCTACGACGAGGCAGACAAGATGGCGCTCGCCTGCACCCTTCGCCTCTCCTTGGTTGCCTTGCCCCCAGGCTGTTCGCACAGGTGACTTGCATTCGTTCAAGAATGTCATGGATTCCAACGAGGACCTGTTCAAGAGGGACGGGACGCTCTTTCTCATCCGCCGGCTGCAGTCCAACGTCATCAAAGCGGGCCTGCGGCTCATCAACCTGTCCTACAGCCGAATCTCACTTGTGAGGCGAATACGGAGAGGAGGGCACAGACGAGATGACACATATTGAGAGTCGATAATGAAAGGTCGTGGCTCGCATCTGTTTGTAGGCTGATGTGGCAATGAAGCTGGGACTTGATTCGGCTGCTGATGCGGAAGGAATCGTTGGCAAGGTACTCCCTGCAAAGAGGCAAGTGTGTCGATTTTCATGTTGACCTGTCCTTTCAGGCGATTCTGGACGGAGTCATCGAAGCGTCAATTGACCACGACAAGCAATATGTGCAGAGCAAGGTGATTAGTTCACATACTGGGCAGGTAATAGCAGTGGCACGTTTTGCTCTCGTCTGTGTAGGCCAATACTGACGTCTATGCTTCCGATGAGCCACTGAAAGCCTTCCACAAGCGCGTATACTTCTGTCTCCAGCTTCACAACGATGCTGTCAAGGTGTGCAGTCAGAATGACGTGGGCTCAAGCATTGCAATGGTGTGTGTGGTCATTGCAGGCAATGCAGTACCCGGACGAGGTGGGCTGTGAAGTAGTTTGTGAGCATAGTGACATCATCCTTGTGGCACGGATGTGTGCATGTGTGTTTCTCAGAAGACGGACGATGCCGAAGAAGCCGAGATACGACGGCAGAGAGAGAAGGAGATCCTGGCACAGGTGCAAATCGATGGGAACGCGTGTGGTGTGCGGAAAATCATGTGCCATTTCTGCCAGGCCGGCGAGGAGGAGGGTGGCGACGACATGGACTTCTTCTGAGTGTCACACCTTAGCCTTTCCCTTGTTGCCTGAAGAAAGGAACCACGGGATCGTTGCGCTTTTGACATGAAGCCCTTGTTGAATGAACCTCGATGACATGAAGCCCTTGGTTCTTCTCTGTGCGCCTGAGAAGCAGTGCTCGATGCAATTTGACTCCACCCCGTCATACATACATGCATGTATGATCAATGTGGGTATGGATGTGATGTCGCTTTGCATCACAAAATCTACCAAAAGACAAAAGTGCATGAGTGCACCAGCGGTGGTGGCGTGGTCCTTTCGTGGACCGCTCCTGACGATCGCAAACGTAGACTAGAGTTTGGCCCGCGCACGCGCGGGCGTTCTGGAAAGCTGTATCAGGGAGCTGACCCGCGCAGCAGCGGTTCCAGGGAGCACCCGCGCACTGTGCGAGCTCAACACAGGACCGCTCTGCGAGTCGAACCCGCGAGTCCCTGTACCCCCGCTGCACGCAGCCTCACCATTGCGCTATGTGCTCATCGGGCGGGGTGAACCGCTCCCGGGTGAAACACATTTCCGCTCCGATCTCCGCACCCGCGCCTCCCCGGACCCCAGCTGCGAGGGAATTTCCCGCAGCGTCTAACACGAAAAGACGGGGGTTTAGAGTCGCCCTGTACGGGCTGAATACGGGACCCCTCTGCGATTCGAGCCCGCGACTTCCTTCACTCTCGCTGCACGCCTCAACCACTGCGCTATGTGGTCCTCAGGTGGGGTGATCGCTCCGCGCGCGAAACACATTTTCGCTCCGACCTCCGCACCCGCGCCTCCCCGGACCCCAGCTGTCGAGCACAGGCAGCGTGGGAATTTCCCGCAGCGTCTAACACGAAAAGACGGCGGTGGTCTGTGGGTGGTGGTGGGTGATGGCGAGCTTGAATTGTAGTGGAGTATAGAGGGATAGTGGAGTATAGAGGGATAAGTGGTATCCTGAGCGGTTCCGTTTCACGAAATGCCTTTAACATGCACTTGCCAGGGTCTCGTCCTCTGCTGCCGTTGTCAACACAAATCATCAACGATTCCATTGTCGACGCTGTCGGGTTGCCACCCGGTGAACCGCCTCCACAAATGTCATGCGCTGTCCCACATCGGTGAGTTGAGGCACTGCCATGATCTCACGCATGTCGTGGACCGTTGGGTTGCTCTCGATCGCTTCTGCACACAAATGAATGATTCATGTTTTGCGATCCATTCATGCACTGCTTGCTTGTCCCTCTGCTTGTCTGCAGGTTGATTGAGTTGCTGTTTGCTCCCAGGTAGAGTCAGCCGTAGTTCCTACCATGCATGTACCTAAGGCGAGGGGGGAGGGAGGGAGAGAGGGAGGCGGCAGGGATAGCACTCATCCACGCACCCATCTGCCTGTCATCTGCCTGTGTGTGTTGGTGTGTGGGTGGCAGGCAGATCCGTGGTGAGTGCGACCATCCAGCATGACCTCGGTTGCATCACCATGTGTGATGTGTGTCACCCTCATGTATCTTGCATGTTTCTGCCTGTTTGCGTTCCTATTTATTTGCGCAGGATGGATGCCGGGTTCGTTGTACTTGTTGGTCATCCTGGAAGGATGGCTCTTGTGTTGCGTGGCTGAGAGGGCAGTGCCGGCATCATTGGCATTCCTGCACCGCTACACCCCGACCCACATCGGTGCGGGCCACCGGGCCACCGCGACCACAGCACTGCTGACTGGCGACGCCTGGGGCGGCTCGAGACAACCACAAGGCTGCTGCCTTTGGATGGCCTTTGTAGGTCCACGTCGTTGTCTAGATGGGAGGGGTGGGGCGGGCCAGCCAGCCAGCCAGCCAACGAGAGAGGCGGGCACTGAGTCATTCACTCAAGTACTGTCTGTCTGCCTGCAGATGCCGTCCGCGGCAGGAGTGATGTGGAGATCAAGGCCGCCGACCTGATCCGCGTCGGCAAGCTCACCAGCCCCACTGACCGTGACCCCACTGGCGTGCCCAGCGTCATTCTCAGCCCCGACCAGAAAGTACCCTACGTCGGCCAGCCTGCTCTGGAGGAAATCGGCAAAGAGCTTCTCCGCCAGTGTGAAACGATAGATGGGGACCGTGGGGGACCCTACAGGCGTGTGCCGCCGACCGCTATCAGCCGCTTTTCGTATGGAGGCAAAACGCGAATGATCAAGGAGCTGGCTCTGAGTCTCCAACAACATGGCATTCCCGCTCTCTTCATAACGTTCAACGAGTTTACCAAGCCGAGTGTCTTTGAGCTCGACAACAAGACACCACTGGAGTCCATTGGCTTGCGAATAGCCTGGGCTACTGCGACGCCTGAGGCTCTCGAGAGAGTGGCAAAGGCGTCAGACAAGGCAGCCGCCGACCTGACATTTGCTGACTGGGTCGAAAATGTGTCGGTCAGCTCCAGGAGCATCGAGGAATGGCTTGGCACCCACCCTCTCGCGCTCTTCGTCGATGAGCTCAACCTGCGCATCCCCGAAGACACTGACTTCGAGAAAGCGCGGTCAGCAAAGGACTTCGATTTCTTCGTCACCAACAATTTCCTCAACAAGCGTCACCGTTGCTTCGTGTTCTCGAGCCACGTCTTCACACTGGGGGACAATCTGGAGAAGTACTACTACAAGTTCGGCGGCCGCAGGGTCTTCCGGCCAGAGATTCCGAGAGTCCAGAAGCTGCCCGATGTGACCGAGAGCGGCCTCTGCCCAGACGTGCATGCCGGTTTCGTGTGCTGGACCGGCCGGGCACCATCGTTGCTGGCGCTCATGTATTCGGAAGAGCGACCTGCCCCCGACGAGGTCAAAACGATCTTCCGCAAAGCCAAGCGCCCTCCTCTCAACGCAGCCCTTGCGCAAGATGTGGTTCGAACAGCCGTCGAGGGCGACGTCGAGCGGGCGGGTGGTCTGGGGACGTGGTCGCGCTTCATCGACGTCTTTGACTCGTCATGTTTGTGGCCGCCCTGCTATCTTGGGCTGGCGTGTAGGGCGTCAGGGTTTGAAAATGAGGTCAAGTCGGAGCTCGGAGAAGGATTTGCCTCTGGTCTGAGGGTAATTCCCACGCTTCTCGACCAGCTTCTACTCGACAGGGGGTCCGGGAAGAGATGGGAGGGCGTTGCCGGCGCAGGAATACTTCTCAGGCTCCTCCATTCTCACCTGGTGGCCGTCGGACTCGCAAAAGCAGACTTGAGCAGCGCGGCGGCCCAGGTGATCCCCGCTGCAGTCAACGATGGATGCAAGTTTGGGGGTGTCATCCAATTAAGTCCGCCGGAATCGGTGAATGATCTCATCATCAAATTCCACGACAAGATGGACCCGACACTCCCAGGAGAGCCCTCCGTATCTTATTTCGTCAAGCCGCGTTACTCGAGCTTCATCGGCTTCGACTTCTCCGTTTTTGTGTGCGAGAGAGGGCGCTTGACGACGATATACGGCTTCCAGTGCAAGGAGGGACCGACAGGCCTCGACAAAGACTCCGTCGGTCTCATCAAGCGCAGTGTGTCTGAAGCGCTCGCATCACTGGCGCCAATTGGGGATGGGTCTGATGCGGACAAAGGCGATGCCGGCAAGCCTGCGGAGGTCGATGTGTGTGCCATCCGGCTGCGCGGTGATCAGAGCCAGGAGGTGAAAAGACAGCGATTGGACAAAGTAATCAGCGTGCCATCACGTGCCTCTCTTCGAGAGGTGTTCGGTGTGTCCGTCGCGCAGACGTGTCCCTTCGAATGGGTGTCGGAGGAGGAGGAGGAGGAGGAGGAGGAGGGGGACGACGCGGGAGGGGAAGGGACAGCGGCTTAGACTGACTGTGTCACTCATATACCATGAAACTTAAGCTAAGTGATTTTCATTTGAAACCGACTGACTGTGTCACTCATATACCATGAAACTTCTCCTACTCTCCTTTACCCTTTCCGTCGGACGGAATTTTCCGTGTGCATGTCTATGGCTGCATATTCAATGCGTGTCGCGCACACCACGAGTTTTTCGGTTGGTTGAGAGCGCGGGACAGAGGTATGTGTGCGGATGTGGTCCGATGTGTGTTTGCGGTGATGTTCAAATGATGTTAATGAAAGAGGGGCGTCTTCTTCATCAGACCGACATCGCAGGTCAAACATCAGAGACCCAACTTTTTGAGCAGACCCCGGCCTTGTCGGGGGGGGGAGGGGTTGAGCCGCTTGCTCCAGCGCCTTCTCTTGTATGAATCACAGGAGCCTTTCCTTTTTTCTCTCGAAGCCAATCAAAACGACAGAAATCTGTCTGTTCTGAGACTCTCGCTCTCATAAAAAATCCTAAGATAGCTGCGAGACTCGCGGATGTCTCCGACTGCATATGATGGACTTATGAAGTCTACGTGATCGATGCGCTGAACAACACGGCGTTGTTGAACACGCTGCCACAACAAGAATCAACCAAGCGAAGTGAAGGTGACTCTCAGAGCTTTCAATTTGTTTGTTTTGGCTACAAGCCGCTGGATCGTCTTCCTCGTCTTCTTCGTTTGGCCCCAGAGAATGAGGAGGCTTCAATAGCGTCCCTTTCTCTTCGTTGTGGCGGAGAAGCGCCCCGCTCTCCCACTCGCGGAAAACGGCCATACTTATGCCAAAAATCAAGTTCTATATACCGCCGAGACACTTGGAAAAACAGAAAACATTGATGTATGGATATGTCTGCCTTCCCAGTCTGTCCCTCTGTCTGTCTGTCTGTCTGTCTCTCCGTCCCTCTGCCTCTCTTTCTCTCTGTCTCTCTGTCTCTGTTCTCTGTATGTTTTATGTGTAGGTGTATTATGTGGTGTATCCGATATGATGACGGATGGGTTGTCATGCTTGCATAAATGTATAATGTATGTATTTTTTTGGCGCGTAGTGCGAGTATGTGTGTGCGTGGTGGGCGGCGCCGCTGGAAGATACGCCAGGCGGGCGCTGAGGATGCTGCTGGCATGTTTGTCGCATGATTGAGAGTTGGTCGATTGACGCAGTTCATTTCATGAGAGACCGACAGACTCTGCCTGCCTGCCTGCCGTTGCGCTATGAGCTAATGTATATAATCAAGGCATACCGATGTATGTTTTTGTGTGTTGTGGCAAGTAGTGGCATGTGGCCGTCCTTGAGCGCCATTTTCCTCCAGGATGCCTCCTGGCCGGGCCTTTGCACTGTCGGCGAAGGCTGTCCGTCTCGCGAAGACTGTCCGTCTCAGTGCAAATGATGGCAGGCCGGGGCCTCCTTCTCGGCTGATGCATATGGTTGGCCAGACCAATGACAAGAGGATCACAGCCGAAGCCACCCACATGTCATTGACCGAGCCAGAACGGTCACAAAGGCAACTCGTGGAACCACGCGTCGCTGCATGGCTCCCATCGATTTAAATCGTTCGTTCGTTCGTTCGTTCGTTTGTTAACGGGCACCGAGGCCCCGGCCCCTGAGGGCAGATGGTGTGTCCGATCAATGCGTCTGTAATTCTGAAGTGGCCAGCGCTCAGATGAAAAATCGGCCACTGCTCGTTCTTGAAAAGAAAAGCAAGATAATCGATGAGCCTGTGCGTCCATCTGTGTTTGCATGAAGGTATCTGTCTGTCTGTCTGTGTGTGTGTGTGATGTGCCATTCCGCTGGGCCAGGTCCTGGGTGGAATTCATGCAAGTCAAACGTCGGTGTACGTGTCCTCATCCGTCGAGTCGCACCTGGCGTTATCTCAAGAGAAGACATCGACAGGCACACACTGTCAGAGTTGTGCACATCGAATCGACTGTCTTTACACAACTCGCTCCGACACACCAGCCAGTGTATGCAGTAAGTTGATGGAGCATCAGTCAGTCAGGATATGTGTGCGTCTGAGCGGCACAGACGTGCTCCTCTGCACACTGTCCAACTACTCCTCCTCGCCTTTGGCCGGCGGATCGACCGGAACGACAAGAAGCAGAGAGACAAGCTAAGATGGGGCGCTGGATGGACATCAAACCCACAAAGGCAGGCATCGCATGCAACACTTGGCGCCGGGCACAAACGTGAATGTTCCCTTTGTACACCCCCTGCACACACGCCACCAGCCAGTACACCCATCTAGTCAACCATCTCATTGCTACTATGGACACGTGAGAAATAGTCAGTGATCAGCCGCTGGCCCTCCGTGACAGGCAGCCCCTCCCGACACAGCTCAACACTACAAGGGCCTGTTTGCACAGCGACGAACCCGCAACGGCTCAGCCGCCTCCCTACGGCACCCTTCCCACCTGTGTGTAGCAAACCCATGGGGAACTCGCTGTGTGCTCGGAGTGTGATGCACTCTAGGTTAGGCAGGGTGCTGATGGCCTTGATGCACGTGTCAAACAAATAGCCGAAGGCCTCCCTGTCTACCCGTGGGTTTAGGGGTTTAGGGTTCAGGCCATCCTCCTCTGCGTCCTCTGGCTCATAGTCAGCCGAGAAAACCACGCTGATGCGACGGATGCGACGCGCGATTCCCCCACTACCTCCCTCCTTGCTGCGCCTCTCTGCTGTTCCCACTGACATCTCCTCCCTGGTGCCGCTGCCTGCATTCTTGTCGCCCCCATCTGCCTTGCCCACAGGCGCCTCAGCCCCGCTTTCCTCTTCCTCCCCCTCCCACAGCGACCAACCGTCATCTACAGCAAAGGATGAGTAAAACGCCCCCTTGATGTGCAGCAGCGGCCCGTCACTCGCACAGTTGCGCAGGTACGACGGGAGGAAGAACCCCTCGGGCCCGCAAAGAATGGCCTGCCGTGCGAACCGCACCACTCGAAGCGATGGGAGGTCATCTATCGTCTTGACGACGGCCCCCTCGCCCAGCTGCTGTGCCTTGCCCATGTCGATGGACCGCACCGATGGGAAGATGCGGCCGAGATTGAAAAGCAGTGGCTGTAGGAGGGGGTGGTCGGTGTCCCTGGCCTTTTGAAGGGTGAGGGTGCGGGCTGAGCTGAAGAGCAGCTTGGGCAGGAGGCGGTAGAAGGCCGGGATGATGACATTGTCCTGTGCGAGGCTGGTGGGGAAGGTCACCGATGTGGCGAGGGAGGCAGCCAGGGCGAGGGTGGACGACTCGAATGCGGGCGTCTCGCTGTCGTAGATGTTGCGGATGATGATGTCGGGGTTGGTGGGCCAGAGGAGGGTGAAGGGGAAAATGAATGCGCTGCTGCTGTAGTCCTCCTTGCCGCCAGGGCTCACACGGTACTTGTGGACCTTATGCAGCGACTGCGACACAGCAGGCAACAGACAGGATGTGTCGCGAGTGGCCACTCGCTTTCTGTGCGTGCATTGGTCACTCACCGACATGATTCTTGGCGTGATCTTTTTTGCCTTGATGGTGGCCTCGATGCACTCGAGCGACCTTCTCGGCTCATCATTGTCCTCGTCGATCCAGCCGTCCAGGTCGGGCTGTTCCTCTGTGATGGCGATGCTCCTCACAATCTTGACCTGCGCGGACTCGATGATGAGGCCCATCGCCTCACGCGCATCCCACGCGAATGGGGGCGACAGGAGGATGATGGGCACGCTCCTGCGCCAGGACAGCCAGAGCTGCCCGTAGCGACTGTTGGGTTCGAATTCGTGGTTGTGGGCGATCCTCTCCTGCATGCTCTGCTTGCGCAGCTTACACTCGAGCGACCTGTGGCGCGCACACACACAAGAGGGAGTGTTCGGTCGGTGCCAGGTGGCGGGCTGACTGCACTGGCTGAATTGTGTTTTGTAAGACCCCACCGTAGGTCCCAGTAGCGCTGCATCGGTAACCCACCCTCACCGCCCGCCCACTGCTACTGTCTTCAACCGGGGGAATGCCGTCCGCTCTTCGCTCTCCAGATCCAAAAGATCTATCTCGTGTGGCTCTGTCGACGTGCTGTCCGCCTCCAAATGCTCGAGAGTCTCGTTAATGGCCTCCAGCAGCTTCACCATGCCCATGTTCATCCGACAGCTGAGCACCGCCCAAGACGTCTTGGCCAGCCGGGGCACCCATGCCTCCAGTTGCTTGTCGGTGGGGTGGATGGCGTGGTCGGCGGTGAAGGTGATGGTTGTGTGCATGTCGGGGTCGTGGGAGGGCACCAGGAAGGACGAGTGGGCACGTGCCAGGCCCCCGATGACGGACTCGGTGCCGATGAGAGGGCCGAGTCGGTCAAACAGCAACGCGGGAGGGAGGGAGAGCAGCGACGGGTCCAACGACTGAACACCACACACCAAACACACACACCAGACATGATGTGCATGCGCCACCTCTTTCTCTCTGTGTGTGCTCCTGCCTTTCTGTTTCTACTCACTTTTAGACGTAGGTTGTGCGCCATTGCGGTGAGTTTCTGCCTTGCGATGGTGATGCGGACGGGCCTGCGTGTCGGGGTGCGAGTTCATGGCCTCTATCTTGAACAGCAACGCCTTGAATCTCTCATAATCCAAACACACCATCTGCACATACAAACATACGCATGTACGTACGCAGGCAATATCTTGTCGGTACCGATTGATCATTTGACTGACCAATGCGCTGGTACTCTATTCTGCAGTGATTGAATAGACGATTCAAACACATGATTGAGTCGGTTATTTCTCGGCTGTTTCTCCTCCTTTTCGGATGAGGGAGCGTGTATCGGACTACACCCAACCCCCCCAGCCACCCTCATCCCGCGAGACGACGGCGGGCCCCCCTGTTGCGCATGCGACGCGAAAGGGACGTCTGCGCTGTCCACATGCAGCCGAAAGTGTGACTGCCGGAAGCACAAGCGCCTCTGCACTGTGTCAATTGCAAGCGCGGCACGTGCACGAATGTTGCGTATCCCGCGGACCCGGCCGTTTGCAATGATGATGATGAAGGATCGGATGCCGTCTCCCCCTCTGCTGACCCTGCCGTGCCCTCCACGGCTTCCTTTGTCGATGAGAAGATGCGCGAGGCCTTCGGCGAGCCCCTCGTCAACT
>CDMY01000793.1:0-19593 GCA_001179505.1 Vitrella brassicaformis | reverse complement strand
TGTTGGAATGGCCCTCCTCGGGGACCTGGCTGCTGTGGTGGTTGCCGCTCCTGCTGCTGCTGTCCTCACTCATTTCGCCGCTGCCGTCGTCGCTACTGTTGTCATGGAACTGCCGGCGGGATTGACGCTTGGAGCGGCTCCGGCTGCGGGACCCCTGCCGTGTGGCGATGGCATGCCGACGGGCGATCATGGCCTCGCGGTTGGCCATGGCCTCACGCAAAGACTCGCGGACCGACTGCGCCGTCCACGGGGGTGAGACCGACAGCGTCTTGCTGAGCCGCTCGGTGCCCCTGGCCAAGTGGACCGTCAACCTGAATGCCTCCCTGCTGCTGGGCACTTCCAGCCACAGATTCTTGGGCCTGCCATGACGATCCAACTCCGCACGAGCAAATGCGATGGCCTCCTCGCGTGTCATGGTGCCGTCAGCCCCATTGCCCTCCTCCCCCTCCTCCCTGCCCTGGATGTCGCCGTCGTCCATCTCGTCCTCATCCTTTGCGAGTGACTCGACATTGTCCCCCTCGGATGAACGACGCCGCTTCTTGCCCGCAGCTGCTGGCTTCTCCTCTGCAGAAGCTGGCGGTGGGGGGGGCTGTGGCGTGCGACCAGCGCCCTCGGCACGGGGTGTCTTGCTGCCGCTGTTCTGCTCCGGCGGCTCGCTGTCTGGGTCGCCCCTGTCCATGCGGGTCGAGTTGACAGGAGGCTCATCCTTGTTGCTGTCATCGCAGTCCATGTCGACGTCCTCTGTCTGCTCGCGATGCTGCAAGGCGGGAGAGGACGGGAGAGGGGGCGATTTGCTGCGGCTGCCATTCGCTGACGGTGACCTGCTGGGTCTGGCGGAGGGCGACTTGGGTTCGCCATTGACGCGGGCGGCCGTGCTGGGCTTGGACAGCAGACGATTGCGGAGTCGGAGACCACCACTGTGGTCCATGTCCATGGCAGTGCCATCTGCCTGAGCGTCATGATCTCCCCCAGCCGTCTGCTGGTTGCCGGAGCCACAATAGTGCTGACAGAAAGAGATTAAGACACAAACGACAGCAGCATGCATCTCACTCACCCCATCCCCTTCAAATGTCGTTCCCAGTGCGTGCGCACGGTACGTACCTGGTCCCTAGCTTCGACGGCCTTCTGGAGGGCGGCACGGATGTGCTCTCGCCTCCACGGGCGCTCTACTTGAATGGACGCGAGAAGTTTCCCATGTGAAGCGCCAGATGTGACCCGCACGTCAAATGATATCGATTTGACCATGCGCCCCGCTGACTTGCGGACGTTCAGGGAGATGTGGGAGGTGCCGCCATCGGCCGCACGCTGCCGCTGCAGCTCCACCTGGCACCCCCGCACGGCCACTGCCCCCTTGATCCCCCGCACGCCCACTGCCCTCGTCAGGCAGCCGTCCCCCGAGAGGCCGTCATCCGACCCGAACTCACCCTCCATGTCACCATCATCACCATCGTCACCATCCGGTTGGTCCACCACGGCATTGCCTTCCGCCCCCTCGCTGTCGCTGTCACTGCCGCTCGCCGGTTGTCCGCTGGGGCCCGACCCCCTGGCAGGCTTGGGCAGCAGACGCCTGCGCAGCACCAGAGTGTCGCCCCAGAGGCCGGATCGATCAGCCAGAATCATCGACTCGTTCGCATCATCGTCGTCAGAGGTTTGGGGGTCTCCATCTGGCGTCCTCGGCCGCCTTATCCACTTGCCCGCACCAGGGCGAGGCCCACCCCAATTGCTCTTGCGTCGCGGCTTGCGTTTGGCAACACGCGGGCCATCTGCAGATTGCCCACGGCTGTCCTTCCCGCCTCCCTCTCCCTTGATCCCGCCGCGCGCCGTCTTGTGCCGCTTCTTGGGCCGCTCTTCGTTGTTCTTCTTCTCGTCGTCACTCTCGTCAGGCCGCGCTGCTGCCGCCTCCAGGACGGCTGCGGGATCGACCTCGCCGGTCCATCCATCGGCCGGCTGCTGGTGCTGCGAGGGTGTCCATCCGGCCTGCCGACGCAGCCTCTCGCGGATCAACAGCGCCCGATCGAGTGCCGCCCGAGCGCTCTCGCGTGTGCGAACCATGATGGGGACATACGCCTTGTCTTTGCCTGGCACGTCGACGCACCAGGCGATGCTGTTGCGGAAGAGGTGCACGCACTGGATGTGGAGGGAGTCATGGGGAGCCGTGGCGGCCAGCAGGGCCTCAAACTGCTCCTTCAGCTTGCCTGGTCTCGTGGTAGCAAGGGCGATGTCGGCGTACGACGGTCTGTGCGGGTTGCGGTGCTTTGCGCGGCGTCGCCGAAGGGCGTCGTGCGACGAAAGGGGGAGCTGTGCCTCAGGCCATTTCGATGTGGGGGGGCGGAGGATGGTGTCCACAAGACGGCTGATCTCGCCCTGATGGTCCTTCCACAACTGGATCTCGTGACGCCGGGTGGTCTCGCGGATGGCAACAGTGGAGGATATGGCAACGGCAGATGGCTCGTTGGGGCGGTGGTGGCGTGGGTCATCGGGTGCGCACACCCGTCCGGTGGTGTGTTGGCTGCCGATGGCGAGGTCGTACTGTCTGTGCATCAGGGTGGGGGGCGTCTGCTGCCACAGGGGATGCTTCTGACACGGATTGAACTCGTGACGAGCTGAACACACACTCACACACACACATGTACAGGCAGGCAGGCATAAAGATGATGAGTGCCGCTATGCCTCCGTGGTCATGGTCATGTTGGCACACACGCACCTCTCCGTTTGATCTCTTGGAGGACTGCCCTGAAGACCAGGTCACACTTGGCCACCTTGACGGGGTCAACACGCGTCCCGCTGCCCACATCCATGAAGGCGGCGATGTCGCACGGCTCGCTCACGCCCTCCCGTCCCGGCACCCAACCAAGGGCATGCCCCTGAGCCCTCGCCAAACCGATCAAGGGGTTCTTATCGACGGGCCCCACACCGCCCAAGCCATGGATGTAGTTGGCCCCCAACTCTACCATCACGCCATCCTCCTTGGCTGCTGCTGCACCTGCACCAGCACCAGCACCAGCGGCACTGGTGGGTGCTGCTTGGCCAGCGGATGATGCACTGGCCTGCGATGATGGGTGTGAGTGCGTTGGTGTGCCGGCGAGTGTGTGTGAGCGGATGCGGCCGCCGGCTTGGTCACGGGCCTCGAAGACGCCCACTGTCAGCTTGTGTGAGAGGCAATCCCTAGCGGCGACCAGCCCAGCAGTGCCGGCTCCAATGACGATAGCATCGTAGTCGCACAGCTCTGCCGAAGACCTTGACGTGCCGACGCCCACACTAAGGCTCTGCGGCGCATCGGGGGCGAATCCTTGTGTGGACGGTGACGGCCCGGCTGCTGCCGATGGTCGTGGTGCATGTGGGTCCTCAGTGCCGTCTGCCGCTGCCGCCCTGGTCTTCTCGTCATCCACACCGGTGTGTGTGGAGGGCGAGGGATGTATCAACAGGTCTCTAAGGGAAGGGTCCATGTTGGCGGCCATGAGGGCACTGCTGTCGAATGCCATGGAGGCGGCGTCCTGCAGCAAGGCAACAAAGGAGGGAGGAAGGGAGATATAGGTGGATGTGTAGGTGGGTAGGTATGTCAGTGGGTGACGTGTGCTGTGTGCTGTGCCGCTCACCCTTGGTCCGAATGACCGGACTGCTTCCAGGTCGTGACGCTTGCGGGCGTCATCCAACGTCACATACGGACTGATGAATGGATGGGCAAATGCACACACACATGACACGCATCATGTCATGTGAGTGCAGCGCCCCTCTGTGTGTGTGTGTGCATGTGTATATTCGCCTCTCCCACCCATAGATGTTCTCGTATCCGTTGGCGACAAGACGAGCCCAGAAAGCGTCGTGGTTGACGTCATACAGGATGCGCCAATCTGCAAAGGCAGACAGACAGCCAGGCAGGCGCAGTGCACATGATGCTCTCAATCTGCTGCCGTGGTGTGTGTCTTTGTTCATCTTGCCTGTACCTGTGGAGGCCACAGGGACGTGGCCAGACACAATGCCGATCTGCCCAAGCAAGCAACGCAACGCTGACAAAGCCCCTGATAGACACATACACACAGACGCGCACACACACACAGGCATACATACGATGATGCCATCCCCCCATGCCATGCCATGCCTGCCATAATCACCTTCCCGTGTTGCAGCCAGTGTTGAGGGCCCGTGATGCTCTCGCCTCTCCACAAGGCAACCCCGCTCACCTCCCACCTTCTTGCCCACCTCATCTGGACCACCATTCTCCGCACTCGCCAAACTTGATTGCTCGCGCCTCATCGCTGCTCCCGTCCCCTGATGCGCCGATGCTCCTACAGAAGGTCCATCGGGCATGTCGATGTCTGCAGCGGGGGCGGCCGCACTGGCGTCAGCTGGTGCGACCTCGTCCATTGTGACCAACGAGGCCAGCGGCTTGGTCCTCAATCAGCTGCGATGGCTCGTGCGTTAGCGCGATGATCAGACTTGCGGATTGCCTGGCCTGGCGGTGAGAGGGGAAAGAAAGGGCTCAGACCCACACAGATGAAGGCTTAGCGCTACAGCTGGAGGTCAGTCGTGGTTCCCTTCCTTCTCAGTGCGAGCTTAGCGAGCAGATCTTCCCCCACAAATGCCGTTTCTCGATAGATCTGCGGCTCAGAAATGTCCCGTCAGACGCGTGTTGCTGGCTGCCGTCACATTCAGCCTGCACATACTCGTTGTTTTCTTCATTCTGCCGATCGGACGGCCATTCCATCCCAGCCACCCAGACGGCCAACGAAGGCATCCAGCCCATCGCAAGAGCCCTTCCACCACCGGCACATGGGCTCCCAAATGCGCTCAGAACAGCACCAGCAAGGCCGGCGTCTTCGTGCCGTGGGATTCTCTCCGTGATCAGCTCGGCTCTCTGCACCAGGAGCAGGACGTCAGGGGCGCCGAGACGGTGATGATTGCCATTGCCGGCGGGAGTTTCATGGCTTTTGTTGAGAACCTCTACTACGCCGCCTTGCGGTTCAACTGGCTGCCGCAGCGGCCGCTGCACGTCATCTGCACTGACGAGCGGTGCCTGCGTGAGTGTGGTCGGTTCCCCTGTGTCCACTGCATGCGGGCCAACGAGAGCGTGGTTTCGGGGCAGGCTGAGACATACAGCAGGAACAAGTTTATGAAGGCGGGGGGCCACGAGAACGAGGAGAACACTTACACACTCAGCAGACTCAGCTCCGACTCGCAGAAGAAGGAATATATGTATGTACGCCTTAAACAGACGGGACAGACAGACAGACAGACAGACAGACGGAGATCTCTTCTGAGTTTCGTTTCTATGTCTCTATCTATGTGTGTGTCAGCGTCAAGACACTGCGGCGCGGCAACAATGTGCTGCTGACCGACCTGGATGTGGGCTTTGCCAACAATCCTCTCCGGGCCTTCAAGCCCCTCTCCGACCCCTCATGGGAGATCCAGTTCTCCTACAATAAGCGCGTCAACAGGCGACCGCTCCTCAACATCGGTGCCGTCCTGCTGCGGTCGACTCCAGAGGCCATCGACTTCGGGCAGAGGGACTACATGCTCCAGGTGACTGATGAATGAATGGGCAATGAGCAGATTGAGTGAGGGGGGTCGCCCATTGTCCCCCTGTCTCTGTGTGCATTGCAGGTCAGCAATATGGATCCCCAAAAGTACGGCCAGAAGTTCACACAAGCGGCCTGTGACGAGAACCTCCACCACAACCAAAACCTGATCGAACTCGCCTTCAGAGGCAAGACCACACAGCCAAAGCTGCCGCTGGGGGAGCAAGGCAGAGACCCCGCCAACCCTGCTCTCGCCGAGGCCCTTGGCGGCCACGACTGGCGGATCCTTCGCAGGAGGCTCAAGCCGCTGTGTCAGGTCATCCCTGAGACGGCCCTTCGCAACATGATGCTCCATCGGAACAGCCCCTGGACTCTTGGCGAGCAGCCGCTGCTGGACGAGTTCACCCGGCCTTCGGCGGGCTTCCACGCGACGTGTTTCGAGATGAAGCCGCTCAAGGTGTTCATCATGCGAATGCTGGGCGTGTGGTGGACGCCCTCGCACTACGACCTCCGAGGCAGGCAGATCCTGCAGGCGGAGATCCATCTCGAAGGCCCCAAGAAGGACGAAACCGTCATCGGCATTGTGGGCCGCCAGTCGCTCTTCCTTCTCATCCACCTGGCCATCCTCACCAGACGAGATCTGCTCATCCCCGCCGTGTTTGTGCGGGGCAGGCGAGTGCCTGTGCACCGCATCATCCCCATCAACTACATCGCGGCCAAGTTCAGGGGTCTGCGCCTCCTCGAGCCCAACTTTCGCATCAACATGGAGAGGAAAGCCGAGTGGGCCAACATGTTCCTGGCGTCTCCTTCAGGGGCGCCACAGCCTGAGGCGGGATTCCCATGTGACGACCTGCAGACTGGGGAGATCGAGGGATGGGTGGCGGCGAGGGAGGGGGGGACGGCAAACGAAGAGGCCGCCAGAGGGGAGCTGCTGAGAAGGGTGGTGACTTGGCTGGAGGGTGGGCTGGTGTCTCGGGGTGATCTGTGTGTGAATGTGGACTTGGGAAGGCTGAACCTGCCTGCCCTCGCCAGCGCGCCTTCTCTATGGACACTGGCCGACATCTATCGGGCAAGTGCCGCTCACGTGCACACAGACACCCATCCCACTCACTCATCTGTTGATGCCGTCGTTTGCCTGCCTGCCTGCCTGCCTGCCTCTGTGTGCAGAAGACTCTGGGTGACATACCGGGGCTGCCCCACCTGGGGATATGCCACAACTACGTCAAGAAGCACCGGTGCAAACGGACATGCTACGTGTCGTCCTTTGTCAGCAAAAGGACTGACAGTCCAAACCAAATTCGCTCTCATTAGAAACGGACTTTTTCTCGGAGTGAAACGGACTTCTCCGTGCGCTCGTATGGTTACTCTGTTACCGGAACCGTATGGTTACTCTGACTGTCAGGGTCGTCCCATTAAACGTTTTTCCCATATATCCGTGTCCCACTTATCCGGCCTAAATTCACACGCCTTCTGCTTGTACGTCTGAGTCACCAGGGCATCCCAGCAGGCCACCTGACTCGCCTGGCGTCGAGCTTGGCCCGGAAAAAAGAAGAAAAAAGCAACCCGGCCGGCGGCGAGGACGAGGAGAGCGAGCAAAGCAGTTGCTTGAGCGTCGCTTGGGCGAGACAGACAAGCAGGAGTGATTCACTGGCGAATGAGTGACGGAATGCGACGAGCACTCGACAGATTGAGTGATGGAATGTCCAAAAACACACATGAATCATGCAGAGACAGTCACGCACCACACCAACACACCTCAATCGAGCACTGGGAAGCAATGTTTGCAATACTGCCCCGGCGGGCAACCCGACGAGGGAGATGGTGTGTGTTTCTCTTATGGGTGATGTGAGACACCCATGGCCGGCCACTCCCAAGCGAAGCAACCGAGGAGGGTTGTCTGTAGTGATGAAGTGATTCACTGAATGAATGAATGGATGAATGAATGACAATGATCCCTCATTGATTGTTGACTGACAAGCAAGCACACAATCGTGTGACTCGAGAGAATGATTCGAGAGATTGACAGAGTGATTCGTCCGTTCATGCCTTATCCAGCGGCACTGATTTGTGAGACCTCTAAAAAAGGAGCAGAGCGATCACAGGAGTGCACGCTGAAGTCTGTTTTCACGAGAAAAAGTCCGTTTAGGTGATAACGAATTACAAACGGTTAAATGGGATTTTCCCATACATGTACAGTATAACGAGTTTCCCATATAAGCAGCGTCCCATTTAGCCGACCCTCACAGTACCATTCAAAGATCTACATTGCAATGATTGCAGCATGACGCGGCATGCACAGAAGTATCAATTTACGACTCGCGTGACCTTTTTCCCCTCGTTCTCCTGCTTTTCCGTGATGGCTGATTCCCAGCTACCTACTGACCCGCGCCATCCATCCAAAGAATCTGCTCCGATGGCCCCTCCCCCTCCCCCTCTCCCCACCCACGCCACGGCAGATCCAGAAGATGCGCCGCGCGAGAAGGAGGACCGTCCGGCGGCAGATCACATGCCTAATCCTAAGCCATCGGCAGCAGCGGCCAAGGTCCCGTTTGTGGCCATGGGCAACTTGAAGGCGGCGCGTTCGGCCTTCTGTCCGTCGGCGACGGGGATGCCATTGGTTGGATGCCGCGATATCGTGTTCCCCCAGATGACTGTGAAGCAGGTACATACCTACACACCCACAGAAAGGGCTAGCGGGATTTGGCAGCTCCAGGAAACCTTTGATGGTGTCTTGATCTATGGCAGTTGCATAAGCTTCTGGCGTCTGGGCGTCTGAACCGTCTTCTCAGCAACATCCCCCCCTCTCCCCCTTCTAAGCGCAAGACCACCACCACCAAGACCACGGTGACCCCATCTGGCCCGGCCTTCTCCATCTGCCCCTCCCCCTCCCCGCCCTCGCCCCTCAAGTACGCCTCGAGTGACGACATGGCCCACAGTGCCGAGTGCATGAACTTCTCACAAGACGACCCGTCGGCAGGCGATGTGCCGCGCGGGGCTGCTGTGGGTGGTGGTGATGCGCCCGCGGGTGTGGGGTGCGAGGATGGGGTGGAGCTGCTGCTCGAGTGCCGGTCGTTTCGAGAAGGGGAGGTGCGTCGTGTGGTGGCGGTGCCGGCCAGACTGTCGTTGTACCAGCTGCACGTGTGTTTCCTGACGGCCCTTGACATGCAGGTGGGGCCGGTGGGTGCAGAGAGGGGGCTGGGGAGGGCAGGACGTACGTGTGGTGTGGTGGGTGTGATGTGGTGTGTGTGGTGTGTGCAGGGCAACGATGCCCATAGGCATTGTTTCTTCTTCTCTGACGCCATCTACTCGTCGGCCAATGCCGGCTCCATGTGCACGGACGACCACCGTCTGCACGACGTCCTCAGCACACATGCCGTCGGCCGCAGAGGCACCTTCGGCTACTCGTTCGGCGTCCTGCAGCTCACCGTCACACTCACAGACATCGTCACTTTCACAGACAGTGACCTGCAATGGGTATGTATGTGTCACTGACATACACACATGAGAAGCCATCCATCATGTCTGTCTGTCTGTGTGTGTGTGTGTGTGTGTGTCTGCAGGTTCCCCGTGTGTCGAGTGCTCGAGGCACGGCCCCTTCTGTGGATGCGTGCGGGTCGCCGTATGGCCTCGCCGCCCATCGTGTGCAGACCGACGTCGACGTACACGAAATCAATGGGTGGGTGCACCACGACCCCACACACAAAACCACACACACATGACCACATTGGCCTTTTCCATGGCTGGCTGGCTGCTTGGTTGGTTGGTTGGTGTCAGAGAGTTCCGTGACAGAACGCTGCGTCGCCTTCTGCAGCTACCGGTATGTATGTATGTCACCAGCACACACCACACGCACCCCACAAGGCGGCCCTAATACGCTTCCCTTGAGTGTGTGTGTATGTGTATGTGTGTGTGTGCAGGACAGCATCCCTCCCCCGGTCGACCTGCTGCTGTCCCATCGGCTCGACCAGCTCTTCGCCAAACCCATCGCCCCATTCCTCGCAGACACGCACAGCCGCCACGCATTCGTCAGCTCCATCAAGATGCAGCCGCAACACACTCTCACATGGCCCGACGAAGCACCAGCAGCAGCAGCACACGACCGGCTCAAGCGGCGGAAGATGCGCATGGTGGCGAAGGGAGAGGGAGAGGGAGAGGGTGTGTGTGGTGGTGGTGGTGGTGGTGAGAACAAGGCCAATGACAAGGGGGATGTGGGCGTGAGGGGGGGTAGGAGGGGCGGCGGGGGCGCCGGTAGGTTTGCGAATCGTAAGATGGGTGAGCGTAAGCCCGGTGTGCTGATGTATAAGTTTGAGGCCGTTGTGGGCGGGCAGAGGGTCGTCAGACGGATCGCATGCCTCGGAAGTAAAGCAGCACCACACACACGGACACACAGCACGCAAACTTGACGGTATCTATCGTTCTCACTCCTTAAGTGCGGTGTGTGTGTGTGTGTGCAGGTTTGACGTGGTACAACTTGTACCGTGCGCTGGCCATGTCGCTGGACCATGAAGTCGAGGTGACCCTGTCACACAACACTGCTGCCCCCATCCCGCCAGGCGTGTCTCTCTCTCTGGGTGTGTGTTCAGCATTGGGTCAACGAGGGCCAGTCCACTGTCCCGCACCACTGGGAGCTGCCAGACGGCTCCATACTGCCACACACAGGTCAGGCCGGCCCCCACCCCGACACATCCATCAACACTACCACACACACACACACACATACACACAAGGGTGGATGCGTGTGTGTGTGTGTGTGTTGTGTGTGTTCAGATTTCGACTACAAGAACCAGAGCGGCTCCCGCTGCCCCCGGCCCGACTTCGACAAGGACAGGTCGTTCATCGGCACCACATTCAAGCTCGTCTACGGCGCCGTCACATTCCACGTGGTCGTCGAGGACGTCATCGTGTACGAGCAGCGGATGGAGGACAGGGGGGCCGGCCTGCTTAACCTACACAAATGGGTCGGTCGGTCGGTGGGCGGATCGGATGGGTGCAGTGCCCCACACACACACAGAGAGAGAGGGATGGATGGATGGATGTGTGTGTTTCCGGGTGTTTGGTCAGTTTCCGCGTTTGGTGGCTGAGGGCAGTGTGGGTGTCGCGCCGTCGCGTCGGATCGTCACCGATGAGGGCCGGCTGGCCATGTACCCCGACAACAACGCACCCATCGACATACTCAGAATCAACAGGTCGACATTTCTACACGCCCCCCTCCCCCCTCCACTCCACTCCACTCCACGCGTGGAAGGAATATCAGCAATCGATTGCACCTATACTGTACTGACTGCTATGTGTGTCTGTCTGTGTCTGTGTGTGAGCAGGGAGCTGCAGGGGAGCTGGTGGAATTCCAACCTCGCTGCCAATAGCAAGAAGAACCGGGCCCGCGACCTGCCCACGGTGCCCACCAAGGTCAGTCAGTCATCACAACACACACCCATTCCCCACCACACACCACCACACCGTGTCCATCTCCGTGTCTGTGCGTCTGTGTGGCAGCACCTCTCGCGCAAGGCGCAGGAGCGGCTCGTCCGTGCCCTCTACGTCCTCCCGCCCCGCGACTTCATCTCACAGCTCACCCAGCTCGCCTCCTCCCGCACACTGCCCGACGGCCTCTCCCTCTCCACACACACATATGACGATCACAATGCCGAAGACGCTGACAAACAGCCCCACCACCACCGCGAGCAGCACCGCCACCAGCACCAGCACCAGCAGCGCCCGCATCTCCCTGTCCCCCACGCTGCCATTGGTGGGGGCAAGGGCAACGGCAAGGCCGCCCCCCTGGCAGCGCACCTGAGGGGCCTCGTCAAGCAGCACGCCCAGAACGGCACTCTGGAGCCACTCCATCTGGATGGTGGAGCCGGCCGCGTGGGCCGCGTCAGCCGGGCGCTGCACCGCGGCTGCTTCCTCACCGGCCCGGTCAGCTGCGACCTGCGGGCTGGCCCGATCAGGATGCCCGCCGTGTTTGGGCTGTCCATCAAAGACGGGCAGGGGCAGGGGCAGAAGGAGGGGGCGGGGAGAGACAACCGAGCCCACCGCCACGCCAAGATGAACGCCAAGCGGCGGCTGGAGGCGGCCGCGCAGGCGGAGCAGGCACAGCATAAGAAGGCCCGCATGGGTCGGAGCGGCACACCACGGCCACGGCCCCAGTCGCAGTCACGGTCGCGCCGTCACACGTCGAGCCCATCGCTGACCCCCTCCTCATCCAGCCCGTCGCGCCCAGCGTCCAAACCGAAGGCGACCAGCAGCAGCTCGTCAGGCTACATGGGCACCACCCAGCGCCGCCGCGCTGTGGGGTCGGGCAAGCGGGGCCCTCGTCTGGCGTCTGGGGGCGGCCAGGGGGTGAAGCGAGGGCCGCTGGTGGGTGTGGGTGTGGGCGTTGGTGGTGAGGATGAGTGTGAGGATGACGAGCGTATGGAGGAGGAAGAGGAGGAGGAAGATGCAGACGAATCAATGTTCGAAGGTCAGATGGATGGATGGAGGGATGGGTGGATCGGTGGATGGGTGGTCGTGTTTGTCATGTGTGTATCTGGTGTGTATTGTGTGGTTTGTGTTGTGTCTTCAGGTTTGCTCGATTCCAAGTGGAACGGCCGGCGCTACCTGTACCTGGTAGACAACGAGACACAGCCATTCAACCACACCCCACACACATGAAAGTGCCTTCCCTTCCCTGTTCGTTGTTCGTTTGTTCGTTCAGGTGAAGAAGCGCTTCAAAGAGCCCGTATGGGAGCCCGCAGAGCGACTGCCATGTACACACAAAGAGCTCCACCAGCAACTCAAGTCCGGCACACCTCTCCCTCTGTCTCTCTGCCTCTGTCTCTCGGGCCTTCTGTCTGCAGGGATGCACGAGAGCGAGCTGGACCGCTTCCGCGTGCTCTTCGCGTCGGCCCGCCAGCGGCGCTTCCCCATCAGCAACCCCATCCGCACTGTCCCCGACGCAGCCATACACAGCGACACACTCATCCCACACATGGCGGGAGGGGCGGACGCCCACCTCATGAGACGCAGAGGGGGCGCGGAGAGAGAGAAAAAGAAACAGAGGGAGGGGAGCAAGGCGGCTGGTGGTGGTGGTGGTGGTGGAGGTGGTAGTGTGTCTGAGGATCCGGACGTCATCAACTCGCTTGACGTGCTGGAGGTGCGGGCGGTGAGCGAGCAGTTTGCTGAGGGCTCTTGCCTCGTGAGATACCTAGGGGTGAGTGAACAGCAGAGGCAGCCGTCAGGGGATGGATGGATGGATGGATGGATCGGTGTTGTGTGCTGGCCAGCTGTGGATGAACATCACATTGTGGAACCTCTGCCGTGTGTTTCTGGCCACATTCGATTACCCTGTCAGTGAGATAGACACAGAAACATCACACAGAGACAGCCGTCCTTCTTCATTCTCCGAACTCTCAGGACGATTCGGCGGAGATTCATCACGAGTTTCGCTTCCCAGATGGCCGCACCATCGGCCCAACAGACGCCAGTAAGCCAACCAGCCTACCTCCCTCCCTCTCTAAAAACGCCTCCCTCCCTGCATCCCTCCCTCTCTCCGTGTGTGGTTCAGACTACTACTTGTGCAGCGGCTCGGCGCCACGTCTGGTGACGATGTTGCCCGAGAGTGTGCTGCGGGGCGAGGCGCCCTTCACCTTCGTGTACGGCGAGCTGGCGATGGACATACACGTGCTGGGCGTGTACAAGTCCCCCAATTACACACACAACATCAGATGGGTATGTACAGACCAGAGACAGGGAGGGAGGGAGGGAGGGAGGGAGGGCAGGGGAGGCAACGGGAGGAGGAGAGATGGAGACACGCACAGTGCGAAGAACGGTACGTCGTCCATGTCGTTGATGTGTCTGTAATGCAGTTGCCTCGCGCGATGGAGGGTTCTTATGGGAAGGCCCCACCTCGCGGCTCGTGCAGGGACCTATCGCAGCTGCAGAGCTACAGTGTCCCCGAGGAGCTCGACATAATGGACATCAACGAGTGAGCCAGCGACCACAGATCCATCCATCCATCCAACACATGCCTGTGTCTTGTGCTGTGTCTCTCAGGTATCTGATGAAGGCGCGTTTCGAGAAGAACTGGAACGTCAACGCAACCAGGGGCTGGCGGAACCCTCCTCGCGTGAGCAGCATCTCTCTCCCTCTTGCTTGTGCCCATCCCATGGCGGCATGTGGTGTGACGTCATGTGACGTCATGTGACGTCATGTGTGTGCAGAAGGACGTCGAGTTGTGTTTGTGTGAGTATCGTCGTCGGTTCGCCGGGAGTGAGCACTTGGCCATGGAGCTCAAGACCAACCCCAAGCCATCCAAGGCTTACACGGACACGATGAGCAGCCACCAAACATAGCACTGACACACATACACACACACTCACACAGAGAGAGAGAGAAAGAGAAAGAGCTCGTCAGAAAGCCACCCATTGTCACTGTGGCAACGTCTTCCACAAAGTTTGTGTGCCTATGGTCGATGTGTGACTGCCCGTCCGCTCTGCGTGTGTGCATGTCTGGGCGGATCAGAGCGGTGGAGAAAGACTGAGAGAAACCCTTAGACGAGCTTTTATGAATGGATGGATGGATTCATTCGCACATTCAGTGGATGCAGTGTCCACAATTAATTACACCTCCGCGGTAGGCAGGCATGGAGACAACATTTGTGTGCTCACTAGGGGAAGCCGCGCTCCTCTCTCTTTTTCCCTTTCTCCTCTTTCCGTGCACCATCTATAGAATACGGTGCTACACTGCTGTCCACACGGGCGCGACTTCCGCGCCCGATCGGGGGGCGACATGATGGGACGCCCGGCAGCTAACGTACAGCTATTCTTTACTTACCCTGATCTACGAGCCTTCTATCTACTGACTATCGACCGATCGACCGACCGACCGGAAGAAACACGCAGATGATGCTGCTACCGACTAGAGAGGTTGCTGCCCTTCCTACGGGCGGGTCTTGATGAGCTGACTGCTTCGTGATGCCGGCTGCGGGCACACACGAAGTGCTGATGGATGGCATACACACACACACACACGACACGAGCCAGCCACGCGAGTGGGTGAGCGAGCAAGGAGACACCACACTGACGTACTCACTTACCTATTTCTTAGGGGGGCTTGTCGTTTGGCGCCAACGTCCCTAGGCGAGATCCATGGCGTCAATCTCTGACGAGTGCGCCTGATGGTGAGGATCGATCGATCGATACGACACCACATGACACCACATGACAGGGCAGCCACACGCGGCATCCGATGCGTTCGTGAGTTGAATGCACGATGAATGCCTTCACTCACACCACACACGTACGTCATACCTTGGCGGTAGCTGGCTGCTCAGCGTATTGCGTGGTGGCAGGCAACTGGGTGGCAGGCTGAGAGACAGAGAGAAAGGACACAGAAAAAACTGGCTTTATTTTTTGTATCGATTGATTGCATGGTACCATGTTTTGCTCGGCCGGGTGAATGGCAGCCCCCTGCAGGCAGCCAGCGAGACAGAGCACTCATGGTGAAATGTCAAACGCCCGCGACTTATTCAACATTAACACGCGTCAGTCAGTCAGTCGCCCAGCCCCACCTTCTTTTCTTGCTTCCTGATGGACGACTCGTCGTCGTTGAGTGGCTTGATGTTCTTCTCACTTGCGCCACCCACGTGCATCCTCGAGACGCGCCTCGAGGACTGGAAAATGGCACTGAAGCGGCGCGAACTGCTGCTGCCCTTCTTGAACTGACACACGGAGCACACACACAGAGGGAGTGAAGGGTGTCTGTCGTTTGTATCCCCTTGTCTGGCCGAGCATCGCTCACCCCTGACCCAAACAAGTACAGGAAGGGCACCAGGGCCAGCACCTCCACAAAGAGCAGCACAGCTGACGCACGCACAGACACCTCCATGCGTACATGCGTCTTTGGGTGTCCTGTTTCGCTTCCTTCCCGGCAAGGCCACTCAATCCCTACCGGTGGAGAACCTGGCGGCAGACATGTTGATGTTATCATCGGGGACGGGGAAGGTGTAGAAGAGGCCGACCATGGTGATTATGTGCAGAAGCACGAGCGTCAGCGCCACATCAAGCTTGCTGTTGGCCGACCGGCGCCAGGGAGCCAGCGACAGCTATGTACATATGTAATCACACAATACACAATACACATGTATACACACATGCAACGGATACGATCGAGGCATGTATGTGTACAAACAGCAAGTGGCAGGCGGCAGGCAGGCAGGGAGGGAGGGAGGGAGGGAGGGAGAGAGGGAGAGAGGGGAGAGAGGGAGGGAGGGAGACGTGCACGCTCACCGTTCCGAAATTCTGTCAACCACAAGGGTAAGCACAAGAGCCCAAGCATCCAATGGGCTTGGATGGAACAAAATGGCACATACTTACGTAGAAGGTCAGGATGACTGCGTAGTACATGAGCTGCAGCTGGCCTGGACACAAACACACACACACACACACACAGACACTCTCCCATGCCGATGTCTCCCACTCATCCGGCCACGCACCCAGGTTGGGAAGGAGCACCGTGCTGAGCGCGAGCACGGCATTTCGGGCCTGCAGCAGTCAGGAAAAGCCACACCTGAGCGAGTATTTCTTTCTTTGGTCCCCTTCGGTCACTGGCGCTCACCATCCAAATGCACTCTTGTGTGGCACGGGGGACAGACATCCATATACACACACACAAGAGCATGCGTCGCCATCATCACGCATATTTTCCAGATGTTGTAGAAGTGTTGGGCATGAAAAGTGTGTCTGAGTGTGCTTTTGATGCTTCTTACCCCACCAGACCATTCCATTGCGGTACTTGCCCTGACACGCACACACACTCGCACAATTGGCGTGTGGACAATGCGGAGCCGACAGCCAAGCCAGGCGAAGGAATTCATCACACATGCACGTACCACGACATATTTGAAGGCCGCCTTGAAGATGGCGTCCGACTCTGACAGACAGACAGACAGACACAGACACAGACAGACAGACACACACACACACATCACGTTCACTAGATTGTGTGACAATGTGTGGGCTTGTGCCGGGAGCACACTCTTCATACGCACCTTCCAGGTTCCTGCCGTTCTTTCTCTTGAAGTTGACGAGGTTTTGCACTCGGAAGGACACGACAATGGCGATGATATAGGGGCAGAATATGTAGAGGAACATGGCCAGCCCCACCATCCACAGCTGGTCCCTGTATTCCTTCTCCCGGTCTTCCGGCTCGCGCCCCCCGTATGCGCGGGCGGCATGGCAGAAAATGTATGGGTGAGAACGGACCGTGTAGTCGCCAGAGGGGTGCTGCGGGCCGCGACCAGACGCAGACATAAGCGTGAGTGCGGCAAGACAGACAGACAGACAGATTCAATCACATTTGGCTCATTCCATTGATCTTTGTTTCGTGTCGTCATTACGCGGTAGCAGTCGATGCCAGCGGTAGCGAGACTGGAAAGGGCCACGTAGAGGAATGAGCTCGTCTGGGCAACGGTCGCCAGAATCTGCACCCACACACAGACACATGGCACGTGGCAAACCACGCATACAGAGCACATGTCAGCCAGCGAGAAGAGGCGAATGGATGCCAAGCTTGCCCATGTCTCACGCACTCTGATGGATCCGACACCGTGTGATCCATCGATGAACCTCTTGCGGAACCACTGCAGCAGACGCGTGCGTACGTACAAAGAACGAGACAGACATCCTCATCACTGTCTCCATTGGCGTGCACATACGGGTTCGCACCTGCAGAAACGCCGCCTTCTTTCCCGAGTAGCGTGCGGGGTTGAGAGGGGCCCAGTTGCCGCCGACATGACCAAGAAGCTGCACACACATGTCCGCACAACACGGGGCTCTTTGATGGTTGCTTAATGGGTTGGTTGGTGCGTGTAGATCGGTATGCAGATGGATAGGTACCCTGAATGAGAAGTGGAGTACGATGACGGAGGCGACGAAGATAAGGGGTATGGAGTAGGTGAAGGCGAGCTGCTTGCCATATGTGTCAAAACCCCAGCACGACATGCTGAGGATGCTCGGGTCGAGCATGAAGATGCGCGGGATGCTGAAGAGTGTCAGCACATCGACTGGCATCTTGAGGTTGAAGCTGCTGATGATGCCGATGTGCTGCAGAAACGACAGGATGATCAGAAACGCCTTGTTGGGGTCGTCGGCCGCCTCGCGGTCCGTCCGACTACTCATGACGCTCCTGGTGGACGCGCTCAGTGTGCCGTCGCCCTTGCGCGGGTCCTCATAGGACGTCTTGGAGTAGAAGTAGGCGCCGATCGGCAGCATGACGAGCAGGCAAATGATCAGAAAGCCGGCTCGGTTGCCCTTGATCGAGCACTTGTTACACCTGCCACCCCGGCTCTGCGTGCGTACGGGAAGGACCAGCACAGCACGGCACAGCACGACACAACACAGGACAGGACCACACAAGACGTACACACGAGGATTGACCGACTGATGACTGACTCCTTAGCTATCAGTTTTCCTCTCCCATTGCCCACCCACCTACCTGCCCTGTCCGTCTGTCTGTCTGTCTGTCTGCGTGCAGTCCTTCTTTCTGACCTTGGAGTATCCGTCTTCACACCGGCCACAAGCAATTCCCGTGCGGTGCTTTTTGCACTTTTGTGGGGCGCCGCCTTCGCAAGAGGACCGCGGGCTGCACTCGTAGATGGCGGGGAAGCCGTTGTCGTCCCGATATGTTATGTCATAGGCTTCCATGTAGAATCCATCCTTTGCTTTGGGCGGGTGGAAGCTCCCTGCAATGCACACATACACTCATACACGAACTTGTACATACATATGTATATGACATCTTTTAACGGATAGACAGACAGAGAGACAAAGCCACCTCTGCATTCGTAGAGGTCGTCATTGCACAGCTTGCAGGTGCCTTCTGGGATCGTCGCATTGATGAGCTCCCGAGGTTCTGTGGTCCCCTTGAAGCTGGTCTTGTTTGTGTCTCCCACGAGCTCGTACAGTCCTGCACTCACCACACGGAGACACAAACACTCATTTCAGTCTGGCGACCTGGATGAGTGAGTCAGTGAGTGAGTTGGTACGAGTGAGTAGACTGACCAGTGAAGAAGTAGCCCTCTTTGCACACGCACTGCTTGGCCGACACACTGCCAAGCTCTCCTGTGGTACGTGTCTTGCCGCACTTGGTGCAGCCGCTCTGTCTCTCTCTGTCATTAAACTCCCCCGTGGCGCATCGCTGGCACACACTCGACCCTTTTCTGTCCGAGAAGGTGCCCATGGTGCAGTCCCGGCACCCTTCAGCAGATCCGCCCGGGTTGGCCTGGCCGACCTCGCAGTCGGTGCAGCTCGTCTGACCCTCCAGCGGCTGGCCTTGCCCTGACACGTGTGTACACACATATGTGCATACGTTCATTCACACACGCACACATGCAGGGGTACATATGTCAATGGCAGCCATCCATATGTACCACACCACATCACACTCGGCAACAAACGAACAAAGACCATTTTCCGTTCGCCTGTCTCCGTGTGTGCTGGTGTCTTGAAAGACGTGGATACCTACCAGGTGGGCAGAACTCGCACCGAGTGGCATTTGTCGTGTCCGAGAAGGTGTTGGCGGAGCAGTTTCTGCACTCCAGCCCTGCATACATAACACACACACACACACACACGGAGAGAGAGAGAGAGAGAGAGAGAACACAACCGTCAATCAATCGGCGTGAGTTGCCAGCCTTCGCTGCAGGTCTTGCTTGTTCAACCGACCGACCATCATTAAAGGTGCCGGGGGGGCAGCCTATGAATCTCGACTCGAAGCTCGGCATGGGGATCTGAATGGGGACTTCGGCAACGGCCTCGGGTGCCACCGCCTTCAGATCGCTGAAGCTGGTGGTCCCTGGGAACTGCTGGAGCATGATAAAGGCTCCGTTCAGTCGGTTATCCTTGTCGAACCGCAGGTTGGCGTCCCAGAAGGTGTCGAAGCTGTTACGCCAGAGCTCCAGCTTGATGGCCGCCCGGTTCGTGTCCATGTCGGGACTCCACTCGGCCAGAAACGAAATGCAAATCGCCAGCAGATGCCCTGATGAATGAAGGTGCAAACACGCACAAATAAACATGTCATTCCTTCGCCCGCTGCCCGCTGG
>CDMY01000792.1:9452-19845 GCA_001179505.1 Vitrella brassicaformis | reverse complement strand
CACCACAAACTGGCGCGTTCGTGTGTTTATTCAGTCAGTTGATGCTTCTTCCGTTACGGATCTTGCTTTTTTAAGAAGTTCGCGCCCAGAGAGACGAAGCCAGAGACCCTTGTTCGTTGATTCTCTCCGCGCGAGGCAATCGCGATCTTTTTCAAGCAGCAGCGGTTTCAGGTACGGCCAAGCTGCCGCTTTAGGGTACATCAGTTTAAGGGTTACTGGTCCAAACATGACAAAAAACACGAAGCTTCTCGACATATTGCAGTGTCTGTAGTGCTGCAAGCAACACAACGCCGCTACCGCTTTTCCTTTTCTCTTCCGTACGATCGTGATCGAACGTTTTGTCTGCCGAACGTGTTGTTTCTTAAAGGCGCAAATTGGGCACTAACCCAATTCGCGGATCGTCGAACACTTTATCGAAGCGCTCGTCAAGGTACGCAGCCGCACACGGACAGCGCAAGGTCATTTGGCAGTGGTGTTTCAGCCCGCGACGCCATGATAGATGCCCTGCACCACCTTGAGAGCAAGGTGAGCAGACACCAACTCACACAGCCACTCACTGCAGCCAGACACCTTTTAAATCATCTGCGGTGTGTGTTGTTTGTCCGTCAGTTCGGGATGCGGATCACGTGCTCGAGGGAAGAGGAGCCGCTAGGCACAGGTCTGTGCACAAAGGGCTTGATTGCCGCTAACGGCATCTCATTGATGTCTGTCTGTCCGTTTGTGTGATGGCGTGTTCATTGTACAGCTGGTCCGATCAGATCTACGTGAACGTGACAGGAATCTGCGGATAACATGTCTGAGCAGGAGGTTCCGTTGCACTCGAACATCACGGTCAAGTACAAGCAGAAGGAGTGGACCCTGCTGGCGACCAACTATCGGCTGCTGCTGGTAAATGCCGCCAACGAGAAACGTCTGCTCTTCTACACGTCTGTCCAGAAGGTCCAGCGCAGCAAGCAGGACATGGAGAGGGCCGTACTCAAGTTCGTACTCAGGCCAGGTGCCCACACTGGGCCCGACGAGATTGGCGGCGACAAGGCCATCGTCGAGTTCACCCACTCGGATGTGACCACGCGGCAGCAGGAGTGCACCAAGGTCTACGAGGCTGTCCTCGAGGGCATCGCCAAACGCACCCAGGCGACCTCCCAGCCGGCTGCGGCCGAGCCCAAGCCCACAGTGGTGCAGATCGACCACGAGTACCACCAGTTCCTCAGCGAACGGCTGCTGACTCACTACAAGCAAGCCTTGCTCAACCCAGAGAGGCGCGACGCGGCAGCAGCAAAGGGCATCTCGTCCGCTGCGTCAGCGGCCCAGCTGCCCGACATGGATCATGCAGATGAGGATGCAGCAGACGGCACGGGGCGCAGCAAAAAGGAGGGAGGAGATGGTGGGCGCACAGCCGCCCCCGACAATGGGACCGAGACGGCCGAGTTGCGGATGGCCTACAGCCTGCTGGTGCTTGGCAATGATGTGGCCAAGACAGCGGGGCAGAGGGATAGGGGAGGCAAGAAGGACGACAAGGTTGAGAGGGTGCCGCTCATGACCGATGACGTATTCTGGCGAGTCCACTATGAGACCCTCCTGCACTATGTCCTCGACCATCCTGGGCTCGTGAGGACGTTCCTCAGGCAGGAGCCCACTCACCGACGCGCCTATCTGCTACAGAAGGGCCAGAGTGTGGAGCACGCGGCCGACAAGGATTTGCCCCACTTGCATGTAGACAAGGACCTCCTGGTCGAGACACTCTTCCGCGTCATGGAGTCCAAGTACCAGTCGGAGGAGCACGGCGACGGCGGCGGTGCGCGCGACTACGAGTTTGCCGACGTGTTTGCCACCATGGGTGACATGAGGGCGGCCACCACGGCCGCGGACCATCATGGGGCAGCGGAGGGTGGCACTCGTCGCGGTCTGGTGCGTCGCATGCAAATCCTTGGCCCTCCCCCGGCCAAACCCACCAGCCCCAAGCGCGCCACCACATCGGGCGAGTCAGGCAAGGACAGGGCGCCGCGGCCCAAGGAGTACCAGCACGTGTCTGAGGCTGCTCTCCGTGAGATGTTCACTGAGTACCCACAGTTGAAGGCGCGGTACGACAGGCTGGTGCCGCACCACCTCAGCCACGTGGAGTTTTGGCAGAAGCTCTTCCGCAGCCGGCTGTACCACAGGCTGGTGGGCAAGGAGGGACCCTCACTCTCAGTCGAGAGCGACGAGGAAAATGTCGTCGTCAGGGGACTCGAGAAACAGCTGCTACACGCACAGGTCACTCTGACATGCATCCATCTTCTGTTCTGGAGAGAAATGCCTCACTCCTTCTCGTCCATGCATGGCTTTCGGTTTTCAGGGCCCCACCACGCCTGAAGTGCAGGAGTCCGTGCTGCCCTCTGTCGACCTCATCGCTAGCGAGGCCGTCCGAAGGAAAGGTTAGCCACCGACATGTGCAGTGGAAGACAAGCAATCTCCATGCATGTCTCTGTTTCATGTCTGTCAGGGTTCGGCACTCGCGACAGTTTCACTTCGCTGGCTGGCGACCTGTCCTACTACACCCGACCCTCGCAGTACCAGCTACTCGTCAACAGATTCAACAACCAATCGCGAAAGAACCTCTTCAACGAAGCCGCCATTGCGGCGGCCACCAAGCCGTCCCCACCGGAGCTGACAGCGCCAGCCTCCAGCCGCCCCCCTGTGGTGGTCAAGCAGGAGCCCGAGAGCCCCCAGGCGGACGAAAGGAGGGCAGGAAAGCGGCCGCGAGATGATGATCGCCACGATCACCTCATCCGTGAGGTGCTCCTCGACGACCTGCCGCTCGATCGGAGCCCATCCAAGCGGATAAGGCCCAATCAGAGGGCGATGGATGGCAGCGCGACGGCTGAGCGGCTGCCCCTCGACCGGCAGAGCGTGTTCACCAAGCTTAGGGCCACCTCGGCCGCTGCAGGGTCAGTTGGGGAGCCACCGGTGGCTGGCAGGACACATGGGACGGACAGGGCCACTGGTAGGCGAGCAACAAGACAGAAGTTCCCGGAGTTTCATGTGCTGCGGTGTCATTTTATAGGCGAGCTGATGACCAACTTCCAGAACTGGAAGCCATCCTTCCTTCTCAAGGTGACTGACTGATGCACGAGATGCCTGCGTCCTGGTCATGACCCTGGTCATTGTCCTTTCATGGTGCGCGTGTGCTTGCGGTCTCATCAGATCCATCCAGATGTGACGGAGGGCAAGACAGCCATCGCAGTATTCACACAGGCCGTATCGACTGGCAAAAAAATCACTGCAAAATCAGGTGGACGATCAGTACGTCACCGGCCCTGATCTGGCATACACCTTCCTTCCTTGTTCGTCGGATCTGTGTCTTGAATCAGCTGGCGTGGACAGTCGTGTGAGTGATGCGTTGCAGCGAGAGTTGGTCAAGGCGCGTGAGCTGCTTCAGCACTTCTGGACCGAACACCTGCCCATACCCACTGCCACCAAACCCATCGACAACAGCATGGCGACTGACGGCCATGTGCCTCTTCCAGACGAGCAGCGAGAGACCGTCCAGCGCCTTGCTGACGGGCTGACCAAAGTGAAGATGGAAATACAAACACTCCTTGTGAGCCGAGCATCAGCTTCACTGATATAAGGCTGTATAGGTCTCTGTGCATGTGAGAATGGGGTATGTGTGTGATCAGGGTGATGAGAAGCGTGCTGCGAGGGCGAGGCAGCAGCGGGATGCTGGTGGGAGTGACAAGGGCAAGAAGGGCTCATCTAAAAGACCTGGCAGGGCCGAGGACGCCATGAGGGCCTACGAAGACGCGCAAGCCATGGCGGAGGGGCTCATGCACATGATCAATGAAGCCAGGGCGGTCGCGAAAGCCGTGTATGACGTATAAATGTTCAGATACAACATATCATGACGTGAGTATAGTCTCCCTGGTGACAGCAAGGCGAAAACAGAAAGGAGACGGGACTTGACATACACATAGCATCCATGAATGTATGTATGTGAACAGAAAAATGAACCACTACATGCATGTGTACATCCTATGACACAGGATTGCCATCCTGGCCATTCTTAAGGAGCTGCTGTTCTATCTGCATCTGGCGAGCCTCAGACTCCACCTGGCGGGCGTCGATTCGATGCAACACTGCACACACATACATACATTACATACATACACACATACTTGAGGCGGGCACAAAATGATGTATTGAGTGATAAATAGATTGAGTAATTGATTGATCTGCGTGGTATGTGAAAGGTCCTACATGCTGTCACGTCGTCCTTGAAGGAGCTGAAAGACGCTGACAGCTTGTTAAAGGCTGCAGGCACCAAAATGGGAATGTCGAGTGAGACATGTATCATGTCACGCACCAGCCATGACGTCTTGCGTCTCTGCCTTGCGGGCATCGACCGTCTCGCTCCAGTTGTCAATGTAACGCGCCCACTTGCTCGGCCGAGGGGTGCCGATGAGCGCGAGGTCTTTGGTGGCCACCAAATTGAAGGTCATCCTTGTCTTCTCCTTCGCTTCCTCGGCCTCCCTCTCCCGCTTGGCGTCCATGTCACGGTCCCTTTCAACCTGAGCCTGGCAGCCAGTCGGCACGCCACGCATCCATCCATTCACCCCCCCCCTCTTTGTGTGTACCTTCCTTTGTTCCTCGAGCACAGAGTAGAAGATGAGGACGGGTGCGAGGAAGGGCAAGTAAGGGAACAGCAGCAGATCTCTCCAGTCCACCAGCCTGTGTTTCCCCACCGGCAGCAACCCCACGAGGGTCTCCCACATGGCCGCCACCACCAGCAGGGGCGTCATGGCCACACTGTACATGAGTGTCTCGATCATGAGGGTGGCAATGAAGATGGCCCAGTAGCTCATCGACAGCCACGAGTAGCCTGTCAGCCTCATGTGCCGCCGCATCGGCTGCATCAGTGTGCTGCGCCACCTTGTTCTCGCGTCGGTTCTGAAGGATATGTCGAATATCGACACTCTGTTGAGCATCCGCGTGACGCTGTGTCTGAATCGGCTGGATGGGCGGCTGCTCTTGGTCTGCCGGTGCGGACGGGAGGCGGGCGTGGCCGTGAAGACCGACGCTCGATTCTGCTTTGCGTCGCTAATTGGCTGCTCCCTTACAATGGCCCCGATGCGCCACGCTAAATGCCGCAAGGGAGCCAGCACCAACACAGCTGCATGATCCATCGGAGTGACCGAGAGACAGACAGACAGACAGACAGACAAGAGACAAACAGACAGTGAAGGTGCAAGGTTCCCTGCGTCGATGGTTCTGAGTATCGTGTGTCACCCAAGATAGAGAATGGGGGCGGGAGTCGCTCATATGAGGGCATGAGCTGTCGTGTCGTGATCATACAAGAACACAGACGCAATTGGGCGAGGTGGAGGGGGAGGAGATCAAGCATATCAGCACTGCTGTGAAGTATGCTCACCAAATACTCGTTGAGTATGCGGATGCGTATGAGCTGGTACTGCGCGTTTTGGTATTGTGCGATCGAGCCCCACGTAGACGCCTGTATGAAGGATACCCATGTACAGGACGCGTCAGCCATGTGTGCAGCTTGCTCCTCACCATGATGGCGACCAAGACGCTCAGCTGTGTGACAGATGAAGGGGGGACGCAGATGCAGAGTCAGGTGAGCGTGTGTGGTATGCCATCGATGTGTCATGTGCGTACGAGGATGATGGGTGCGAGTATGAGAAAGAGGCACAGCAGGCTAGCCGTCAGCACAAACTCGTTATCGATCGAATTATCCAGCGGCTCCTGAGCGACAAAACACCCCTGCGCACACATATCCTTTGACCAGCACGCTTCACCTGGAATGACCCCAACACGGCGTAGAACCTGCCCGTTGGTGAAGATTAACGAATGCTTAAGTCTTTTAGTAGCCATCTGTCTTTTGCCCTTTCTTGCCCGCCTTACAGAGAGAGTATGGCCCTGCCGTATGAGCCAAAGTGTTCGTAGTTCTCATGGGAAGACAGCGTCACGAGTGTGGCGGCGACGGTCAGCAGCACGTACGCAAAGAGGAGCAGGAACATGCTGATGTCAGAGAATATCTTCACCACTGAACTGGAACAACACCCACACGAACACCACGCTTGCATCCACTGTGTGCGTGAACGAATGGCTGCGTGTTGTCGTCCCACATACAGAATGAGTGGTCCCGTGGATGAGCTGAGTGTGGCTATCTGCAGTAGTCTGAGTGCGAACAGCAGGCCGACCAGCGACAGTGAGCTGACTGTCAGGTCAGACGAGTCGTCCACGAAATGAGACACCACGAAGAGAAACGTCGCCAGCGAACTGACCAACTCCATGTATCGCCAGTACTCGCTCCAGTATACCTTGGACAAACGCACCATCTACACCCAACAGGCAATAAAGCACTGCATCGCTTCCCGCCCCGACTCCCCTTCGTGGCTCCATGGGATGGGTGGGTACTTACCTGCATGATGTCTTGTGCGAGGAATCCGAATCCCATGATGACGATGCCCCACACCCACAGGTCGGTGCCTCCCCGCTCGTCATTGCTTCGTTTGACGGTCTCCGCATGCAGCAACACAAACACTATCCTGCAATCAAACAAACAGACACATATAGAGCAAGAGGGAGTACATGCTACGCGTGGGCCGCGCTGCGTGTCTGTCTGTCTGTATGTATGTATGGTGTGGTGCTTACTTACAGTACGATCATGGCTGTGAGTCTGCTCATGAATGCGATGCGTGGGGAGAGGAATAGTCTGTTCTTGACACTGTGGCGCTTGTAGCCCAGGTCCACCCACACATACGACTTCCGCCACCAATCCTTGACCAAACGGATGCTGTTGGCTGCACCACAAAGCGACCCATCCACACAGACACAGACAGATCACAACCAGCACGAGACATGTCTGTCTGGGCATAGGACGTTACGTTGTGTGACGACTTGCAGTGCCTCTGCCTCGTCAAGGTATTTGAAGAAGACCCTTTCGTGATTCTCAAGTGACTGCATGAACTCCCACTCGCTCATGTCGGCACACGCAGTCGCGGCAAACGCCTCAAGCCAGTCGGCCATATCAGCTATGTCGCTGCACAGGAGATGAGGTGTGGCTTTGGTTGGGCGTATGCGTGGGCCTTGTCGGTTACTTGGTGTATGAGTCCCTTTGTCTGGCCTCGATGGCCCTCCTGAGGTCCATGCAGAGCCGCAGCGGTGCCAGGCAGGGTGACTCCTCTGACTGTTTCATGGCCTTGACCACCATGTGCCGCAGTAAAGGTAGGGCCTTGACGAAACCCTCCGTGGCCAGCAACGACTTGATCTGGTCGAATGACTGGAGCATCCGCAGTATCACCTCGCCCGCCAGCTCGTACATCTTCTCCACAACGTCTGGACGCTTGGCGCGGGCAGCAGAATGCAGGGGGGTCTGGCCATGCTGCGAGAAATGAAAGAGGGGAAGGATGAGACAGTCTGATGAGACAGGTCTGGTATACTGACCTTGTCCTTGATTTGCAGCAGTGTGGGTCTTTTTTTAAGCATCATGTCACATATCTCCAACCTGCCGCGGACTGTAGACAAAACGCAGCGGAAGATGGCATTCATGTACTTGTGCCGTAGGCCTCACTCGATGCCATGTGGAGGGGAATCTCCCCGTCCTGACACCAATCATCAACGATCGAACTCGCAGATGTGTGCATGCTTGGATGATGATACTTACATTGTTTTGCATCTTGAGCAGCTCTGGCCTCTCGTCCACCAGCTTACTGACGAATTCGACGGTCCCCTTGTCTGCAGAGAGGCGGCGACATACACACAGGAGGTGCCGCATGTGAGTGTATCTGTAGCACCACATTGCTCCACTCACTTGCCAAGATGTGCATGATCGTGTCCCCACTCTGCAGAAGTGTCAATGGATGTCTGTCATGTATGCGTGAACCATGTCTTGGCATGTGATGTGGCCAACCACCTCGTTGGTGACGTCCCAGGCGTCGGGACCCACTGTTGACACGATGCTCTCCATCACCTTGGGCTGGCCCCTCTTGACCGCCAAATGGATCGGCGTCTCTCCCTCCTATTTGTGTGCCCATCCATGTATGCAGGCAGAGAACCAGGAGACACATGGCATGAACATGCACGCAGGTCAGTATACAATGAGTATGTCTGTGGCGAGAGAGGGCGACCTTGTCTTTGGTCTTGAGCAGGTCGGGTGCTGCCTTGTATAGGGTCTCAAAGGCCTCCACGCTACCGAACTCTGAGACAAGGGACATGGCAGCCTTTGATGTGTGTCTCGTCAGTCAGAAGGGTCACGTGCTGCAGTATGGAGAGCTGTAAAGCCATCCTGCATCAGCACATTATTCAGCAATCAATGGAGAAGCGATCGATTTCTGGATGATCACGGGCATGTGTGTGTTGTCACATGTACTTACTCGGTCTTGCACTGCGAGGTCGCGAGCGCTGCACATGTCCAGCATCTGCTGAACCACAGGATGGTGGTTCCCGGCAGCCGCCATGTGAAAGGCCGTAGCGTTGACCTGGACAAAAGATAAGAACAGCATCAGGAGCATAAGCAGTTCAGCTGATGTATGTTGCCTCTGCTGCCCGGCTATACGTCGTTAGTGGCCTGTGACAGCTTTGGATTGACTTTGAGTAAGACCTCAGCCATGCTCGTGTTGCCCTTGGCTGCCGGAGAGAACAAAATAAGGCGTCCACATCCACTACACCATGTCATTTGATGTTCTGTGCGATCGTCTGTTGCTGCACCTGCGGCAGAGTGAAGTGCCGTGGACCCGTCCTGATGGAGAAAGGGGCGAGAGACCAAGAGGAGTCATTGGCGTGCGATTCACTCACACTGTACCTCGTTTCTTGTGTCGAGTACGGATGCACCGAGCATCTCCACGATTTTGTCGACTACCTCCGTCTGATTCCTCTCGGCTGCAACGTGCAAGGGGACTTGGCCAAGCTGCATGAATGCACACATCCGCGAGCATGGACAAGACTGGTTGTTGGGTCGTGCTACGTTGTTTGTTATCTTGATGAGGTCTGGGTTCATCTGCAACATCACCTCCACTATCTTGACGCTCCCGCTGCCTGGATACATCCACACGGGGAATGCATCTATGGCCCTACTCTTGTTCATTGAGACATGGGACACTTCTTGTACCTACGTACCTACCTGCAGCGATCTCGAGGGCCGTCCTGCCAAACTACATCCAGCCACCCACCCAGCCAGCCAGCCAGCCAGCCAGCCAGAAGCACATGTGCGTGTCTGTCGCTTCCCTTTAGCCCCAAGTCACGCACCTCGTCCTGTGCCTCCAACTCATGTGATCCCAAGATGTCCACAATCTTTTCAACAATGGCAATTTGGTTCTCCTTGGCCGCCACGTGGAGAGGCGTCTTGCCATTCTGATCGAGGGCAAAAGGGTGCATATACTACGGACAGACAGCCAGGAAGGCAGCGCCGGCGGCTCCCTGCCCACCTGGTCTTCCATCCTTAGGTAGTGCAGCCATCCCTTCAGCAACCACTCCAGCATATCCACCCGACCCTTTGCTGAAAGACAGACACACGTGAAGAGAAATGGAGGACGCAGAAATGGGGGATAGGTGGCATGGAAGACGAATTCGTGGGGCCAGGAGCCCGCCGCTCACACCAGCGATCATGTGCGTGGCGGTGCTGTACTCGTCACGGGACGAGTCCGAGAACACCGCTGATGCGAAGACCTTCTCCGCCTCATCGTCCGAGAGGCTGTTGACGACCTTCTTGAGCTGGGCCAGGTTGTTCGATTCGATGGCACCCTCCACCAGCTTCACCAGGTCGATCTCCGTTGTCGTCTGCCTTTCCAACATGGCCGGAAACGATACTATGTGAGCCTGCATACAGGCCACAACACCGGACACAGACGCATTGCTCGAAACGTGGGTGCCTGCTTGCCAACTGCACCTCTTCAAGTTGTCTTGCAGGCGGTTCATGGTCAGTGACAGTGTCAGGAGGCAGCCCCACGTAGCCCTCGACGGACGACCGCCGTCGCCCCTCGTCATGCTGAGCAGAAGCAGCTGGCGTGGCTGCAGATGCCGCCCCAGCACTCACAGATGCTCGTGTCACCTACGCACGCATAAACGCAAAAAGAGAGGCCATTCTGCAGCCTATCTCTCGTCTGCAGCCAGCGAAGTATGCCGCTGACCTGTGGCTCTTCTTCCATCTGCTGTGCCTGCACAGCTGGGTGGCTCACAGCAAGTCCCTCCTCGTGAACTGGAACCACCGATGCCAGGCTGAGCTTTCGTGAACCCTTGTCCATCAGAGTCTTTGAAGCAGGGGGGGAGCGAAGGGGGGGAGGGGGGGGGGCGATCCCCCACAGTCTCGACGATCGTCGAGACTGCATACACTCTGTTTTTGGGAGCTCGTGGAGACAGGAAGAAATGCAAGGCAGCGCTGAGTCTCTCCCCCCCCCCC
>CDMY01000791.1:242664-265879 GCA_001179505.1 Vitrella brassicaformis | reverse complement strand
TCTCGGGCAACGCCGCCTCAGCAACCACTCCCCCCTCCCCGCCAGCCGCGGGCTCGTCTCGCCCACTGCTGCCGCCACCACGTGCCCCATGCCGCACACCTTCCTCGAGCGTCAGGGCGGCAGCCTGGTGTCCATCGCCCCTCTCAGCCACGCCGTCGGTGCCGGCGGTGGTGCGCCCAGACCTGACGCCAGCGATGTGGCCGACGTGCAGCTGTGGTCCATGTTGGCCAACAGCCGGTGATGCTGCTGCTGTTGCGAGTGAAGGGGGGCTGGGGAGGATGCCATGTCAATCGATGAGGGCGGGGGCGTCACGCGAAATCGGCTGCCAGCATAAGCAACAAAGGAAATGTTTTTGAGTGGATGGATGAATGGGCATAGCAGCTCACCTTTGGCAGTGCGGTGGGCGGCATGGGCTGGCTCTCCTTCACCTCGCTGCCCATCGCCATGTCACTGGACGACTCGCCTGAAGCAAACAAACAACGCATAGACATCTTGGCATACATCATCATCTCTCCCATACCAGGTTGTGGGTCCGTTTGCGGTGGCGGCTGCGGTGCCTGGCTGCCCACGGCCGAGTGCTGGACCGCTGGTGATGCCGCAGACGTGGCTGATGGTGCCGTGGCCGAGGGCGCCGCGGGCTCGATGCGGAGCTCCGCTAGTGTGAGGGAGAGGAGGATATTCGGCGCATTCAAGTCCATCAGGCGCAGCGGGCCGGAATCCACCCGCTCATGGACGCCGTTGGTGAGCTTGCACCATCCGTCTCCCATCTTGATAAGGCTGACATCGACGCACGGCCTCTGGTCAGGGGTTCTGGCTGGGCGGGCATGCTTGACGAAGTCGAATCGGGGGATGTTGGCCGTGAGGATCTGATGGGCCTTCTCGAGTCCATCGATCGTAGACACCAGCACAGCAATGTCCATCAGCTGCTCCTTGGAGTGGCCACTGCGGCTGAGGGACTTTTCTTGGTCGTGGGTGATGGCGCTCTCGAGCATGTCCATGGCTTCGGCCAGTCCTTTGTCCTCTCCCAGGCTTGGCGCCCTCGGAGCTGCGGCTGGGGGCTTCTGCGTTAAGAGACAGGAGACACAGGCACACCGAACATCAATGGAGAGCGTCTCTCTGATCAGCAGCTAGCTGTGTGTGTCTGCCCCCCGCCCGCAGCTGTTTGGCTGTCTGTGCGCACCTCGGCCGACACGACCTCCCACTTGGAGTCGTCAGGGGAGGCAGCAGGGGCATGCGCAGCAGTAGGTTCCTCGTTGGTCCCAGCTGCCTCGCTGCGGGGCGACGGCTCGGTGACGACTGACTTGGAGGGGGCCGTAGTGCCTTGCTGGGCGGCGCGGGGGTCGACAGAGGGCGCCTCGATGCCTTCCTCCTCTGCGGCCTCTGACGGGCCGGGCAATGGTGGCGACTCCTTGGTGGCCGCGGGCCCCTCTCTCTTGGGCAACGCCGCCTCAGCAACCACTCCCCCCTCCCCGCCAGCCGCGGGCTCGTCTCGCCCACTGCTGCCGCCACCACGTGCCCCATGCCGCACACCTCCCTCGAGCGTCAGGGCGGCAGCCTGGTGTCCATCGCCCCTCTCAGCCACGCCGAAAGAAGGAGGCAGAAGACCTCGGGGGTCCTTCAGCACCATGCCATGCTCGAGCACGGCGAACCCATCAACACATTCAGCGATGATTACAGGAGGGATGGGTGAGCCCCCCTGCTCGAAGAGCTTGTCGTGGGACGAAGACTCCTCGTAGTGCGTCTCGCCATCGTGACCGTGGATCGAGGAGGACCCATAGAAGCTGTCCCACATCTCCAGACACCGCGATTTATACGCCTTGACCTTAGATTTGGGCTTCTTCCCAATCCCCTTCTCGACCAGGAAAGTTGACGAAAGCTCCTGATGACAACATACACAAGGCCATCAACATCCATCACACTGTCAGTGATGGCATCGACGGGTGGCTCCTGTGCTCTGCTCCTTACGTGTGCACCGGGGGTGTCCTGGTGGGACGCCGCCGCCGATGACGGCGCTGGCGACCGGGGCAGCACAGGAGGCGGAAGGGATGACGAGCGGCCTCTGCAGACGGGGGACATGCCCACGGAAACCTGATGGACCGGACAGAAAGATATGGACTGCATGGCGCCAGCAAGGGGCTGCTGTTGGGTTGGGTTTGCCTCACCTGTCCATCAGACGTGTGCTGGCCAGAGGGTGATGTGTCATCATGCGGCGACCGGGACACCACTCGAGGCGACACGAAGGACGACCGGCCTCTGCTGTGGCTGCCGCTCTTGTTGAGAGCACGTGGCGCGATGATCTTGTTGTGGTGGTTGTCCTCTGTCATCTCCGCCGGCCCCTTCTCGACCTCGCGAGGCCGCACTGAGGTCATCTTAGTGGTGAAGGAGGGGCATGACGTCGTCCACTCGCACAGCGGCTCACTCGTCAGACTGCCGACACCCTGACAGACAGACAGACAGACAGACGGACAAGGGGAGTGAGAGCAATGAATCCCGGGAGCCATGTCTGTCAGTGCATTCACACACTGACCTCCTGAAGCTGTTGCTGGCCTTTGCTCTCTCCTCCTTGCCCAAGGTCCCCCGACACACCACCTGCACACACACACAGACAGCTCTTGGTGCATCTTATGGGTCGCCGTGTCATCCCTCTGTCGTCTCATACCCCGGCCACCAGCAGCAGACACAGCACTAGCAGCAGCGGCAAGGGAAGAGGGCACCGAGGAGCCATCCGCCCTCACAGCAGCATGGGCCTGCACACACACATGTGCATCAGATTGCCCGCCGCCACTGATGCTCTCTCTCCTCTTCGAGAACCTACCGAGTGAGGTGCGTCAGATGTGTCGCTTGCCTCTCCTTCTACGCCACTCGCCTCGTCAACACCGACCTGAGGGCACACCACACCACACCACACGAAGCCATGCAAGTGCACCCACATCCCGCACATATGTCGACGTGCGCACCTGTGAGCTGTCGATGATCGCCTCATGTCGTCGACTTGCGACTCGATGCGCATCAGCCCCTCAGACAGCCGACCAGAAAGGGCGTCTCGGGTCGCCGACAGATCGACGCACTGACACATAAGAAGCCAATACATGAGGCACGTGCTCACGGAAGCGACCGGGCGCATACCTGTGTCTGCAGTGTGTCGGCGAGGTCACGCATGAGATCCAGCCCCGCCCGCATGCGATGGAGTAAGTCACGATCACTGACGGCCTGCACGACATGAGCGCCACACACACACACACACACACACACGTGTTGGTGCGACAAGATGAGCCCGGTGCTGAGTGCCCACCTGATGGTTCGCGGCATGAGTGGCACTGCCGGGCAGACGAGTCGCAGAGGACCCACTGCCAGCCCCACCACCATCACGTTCACCTGCCACACAGACGGACAAGACAGTCATGCTGATGAATGCCCGCCTGCTTCCCTCCGCTTGTGTGAGTGCACTTCACCTGCCGCTTCCATCGTTAGGCCCCGTTGTCCTGTCCTACTCTCCGCCGATGCTAATCGCTTCCATGGTCACGAACATCATCCGACGGAATTCAGTCGCTCCTTTTCCCTCCCCGCCTCGCCTGCCGCTGAGCCGACGTCGCGGAAGGCTCACAGAAAAACAGATCAACGGAGCCGTAGAATGCGAGCTCAGAAGTGCGATTCGAAGCTGCTTCTAGCTCCCGCCTCAAGGAGTCGACCTCAGGAGTCAATTTGAGTCGGCCAGTGCACCCTTCTTGTCGCCATGTGTGTGGCGGAAGGAGCATCAAGCGTCGCACCATCAGTCAGGGCCACACAATGACTCATTGCAGGTGGGCAGATCTGGCACAGTAAATGACCGTGAAGGGGAGATCAAAGCATCCGTTGCCTTATCTTTCCCATTCCTCGAGGGGAGGATGTGAGGCAGCGAGAGCCGTCACAACAGTCATGCTGTCCGCGGCGAGCTTCGCTCTGGGGACCAGCCCCCAAGGGGAGACGGCAGACAGGAGAATGGGCAACACGGCGAGCGACCACGGCCTCTGGGCCACGCAGTTCGACGAACCCATGACAAGACAGCTCTTCCGCACTCAGTGAGGAAAGCAAGAGAGACGCTTGGGGCACAGGGAGAGACCGGGTTGTGTCGGGTTGTGTCGTGTTGTGTTGTGCGTGTCAGGCGAAAGGCGAGGTGGGGACGGGGGACGGGCAAGGAGGACAAGCGGCGGCGGTGGGAGCGGGAGGAGGAGCTCGTGCCGGTCGGCACCTGCGCGCCGGTGCCGGAGGGCTTCGTCGGGGCCGACAAGGGGTGGATGTGGTGCGAGCAGCCAAAGAGAGACGTAAGCACACGCAGCAAAGCGGGCCCGGCGGGGAGGCATCCATGAGATAGATGAAGAGCCCATCGGATTCAACCTGTTCTGCGCATGTCTGCCAGATTTCTGACGGCATCCCCCACGGCGGCTCCGCGGCACCCTGGACCCACCGTCCACCGCGACGGGAAGTTTGCGTGCTGCACGACGGCGACGAGAAGAGGGTGACGGCGGTACTGACAAAGGCTGATACTGAGCTAGACAGACAGACAGACAGATGGATGTATACTTCTCGCCTTATCTTCTTTTGCGTGTGCCTGGATGGATGGGTGGTTGTCTGCAGTGGGAGTATCGTTTCACCCGGGACAAGGAGTCGGGATGGAGATACCAGATCGACGACCCGGGCCTGGGGAAACTGGGAGCGTTGAGTGGCGACTGGCAGCTGGTCTACTACTTCGAGTTGACTCCGGAGGTGGATCCCATCCCCCCGGAGGCTCTCGCCCCCTGAGCGGCTTTCAGGCATTCGGCTCTTTAAAGGGCCGTTTGCATTGAGCATTCGTTTCTTCGAAGGAACGTTTGCCGCATTCGCTTCTTTCAAGGAGCGTTTGCTTGAAGCATTCGTTTCTCTCGAGGAACGTGTGCACTGCAACCTGCCGCTCTGCCAGTCGTCCACTGCTTCCCCTTCCCTTTCCCTCTGCTTCCCCCCTCCCCCCCGTCTCCACCCGTCTTCCCCCCGCCCCCAGCACGACGATGACGACAACGGATTCGTGGACGACTTCCTCGCGTACGAAGTCACAAGGCCTCTACAGAAGGGCGGAAGTGGCTATAGCGAAACAAAGGCGCTCGCCAGCAGCGTGGGTACCCACGACACACCGGCGGGAGTGCTCTATGCCGGCAACTGTGACAGCGAGGTCGACACCAAGGACACGACCACATCGCCCTTGGATTCGACCTTGCTGATTGCTGATGTGCTGGCGCCCATCGAATACTCTGTTCAGCAGAGGACATCTGTGGTGTACCTCGCCCTCGAATTCGGCGACTTTCCCTCGTCACACACAGCAGGCCAAAGACGACCCCACATCCTCAAGACGGCCATGCAGAGGGCATCGCATTTCGGCCACGTATTCTTCATCCCGTGCGGGAACGAAGGCATTCAGCCGCAGCTCCAGTCGACCGCACTGCCCACCCTGCAAGGCTCCAAGACACCAGTCAGCCTCAAGGATGACATGGTGCGGCCCTCCTCTGTGTGTGCACCATCGATGCGGCGACTGGGAAGCCGACAGACTACACGAACATGCCCTCCATCACGCGGAACTTGCAGTGGGTTCCTGACAGTCTGCTCACTCTGGATTCATCCGGCCAACAGACCACCTACACAAGCACCAGCCTCGCGACATGGCAGCGCCCGACATGCTTCTCGCCTCCCTCCTCAGCGGCAACCGCCGCATCTTCACGCCAGGGCAGGATCCCGCGATGCCTCTCTTCAACGACTACGCACAGTCCTGGTTCAACTTTCAGCGGCACAAAGAGTCGGCCAGAGACGTAAGAAGACGCCACTTGCAGGGTGTTCTCATCATTGGCGCCGGTGCACAGCTGGCGGGGCAAATGGCAGGCGCCATTAGTGCCGGACAGGGCAGCAAGTGGGACAGCAGAAGGATCCGACTGCAGCATTGGTCAGCGCACTCGTCGCCGCGAATGGAGCCGCACCACAAGGTGAGCAAGCAGACAACTTCATCGGCCGGCATCGTTGACATCGTCTGCGGTGCGTCTGGTTATGCGTGTCAGGTTGTGTGAAATGCTTTGCGGGCAACACTGTACTGGACGGCGGCCCTGTCATCGACAGACCGACGGCCTTCAACACAGCAGCCGCCTGCAAGTCCGTCTGCCAGCAGACCGTGACTCCCGTGGCTTGCACCAAATTCTGGCGACATGGGAGGTCACTGTCCAGGCGGCCAATGGCGAGGCCGGAGACGGAGAGGGCCGGTGGCAGAAGCCTTCGGCTCCGACGAGGGCCAGGCGGGCCATGACCGGTGCCGGTCTGCTGCTGAATCAGTTCTCTGAAACTATCATGGAGCAGCCGGGGGCCCATCCGATCGAAGACTACCCATTCCTGGCGCAGATCAACGGGGGGCTCGACGATGCACTCAAGATCCAAACAACCGATGATGTGGAATCCGTCGGATGAGCATCGGTGTTCGGTGCCTCGGTGACTATAATATGGACAACCAGCCCCCTGTTAAGGGAGACGCAGGGAGACGCAGGCGCCTGCTGCAAGTCGAAGCATTGCAGGTCAAGATAAGGCCAAAGTGCAACGATTGGATGGAGGTGGACCACACGGACGCAGGGCGGTCACACTGCGAGGAGGCGCCGCTTGAGTACCAAGCCAAGAATGACAAATGCGCGCCCGTCGAGCTCATCAAGGATGGATGCCTACTGACAGCCGCAATCGACGTCAAACTGGTACGAGGCAGTAAAGAGGGAGAAACCTACCAGCCCATCGATCGCCTTACAAGCAATGACACTTGTGCCCCTAACTGTCTGTCAGTGCGGCGTATCGTGCGGCGTCCTATGTTCCAGGCTGCCCAAGCTTTGTCGGTGGAACGGCGTTGTCCCGTACCTTCTCCACACCAGGCTTATTACCTGCCCCTCCATCCCAGCCCTTCGGTCAACAAGCCCGGATGTCCTCAACAAGCTGCCGCAGAGCAACCAGCCTTCCCTGCTTCCACAACAATCAGCGAGACAGGCAAGGAGGCGGCGGCTAGGGCGCGGCGAAAGCGCAAGGCCACCGGCTGGCTGGCAAGCCGTCGTCATCCCCGAAAAAGAGCCAGCCAAGGAGGCACCAGAGCTACCAGATCTCTTCCCCACAGGGCCGCCATCCAAGGAAGACTCGAAGGGCCTCCCCAAGGACCCCCTGGGCCTGCTGCCAGAGGAGGGGGCGAAAGAGCCGCCTGGCCCGCCAGATTTTTGGCGACTTGCCATCCCGACCGGGACACCAGGAGAGCTCCCGATCCCTCCCCCCGAGGACCCGGCGGCTTTCTTCGAGCTCATATCAGAGGAGGAAACCTCCCTTATCGGCCTCATCGACGCTCAGAATCTTCCCCCTCTCAACCCATCCGGGGGAGACAGCCCCATGGCGGCCCTCGGAGCCTTTCTCGGCGTGACGGACGACATGATGGGGATTCGTTGGCCAGCCCTTCCTTCGCGGGTCTGGAGTTCCCCACAGAAGAAGACGCGCCGCAGCTGACGCCCGAGTGGACCAGTGAAGAGCTGGGCGTCGTTGCATTCAACCAGAACACTGGGATCGTCGCGTCGGCCGCTGTTGATGAGGAGAGGACCGTCCGGGGGCCGGTCTACGTCAAGGAGGGTGGCGAGCTTGCCGAAGTGCTGGCCAATCCTGAGCTCATCAAGTGGCAAGACGATGGCGAATTACACGTTCGGTCAGGTCCGGGAGTTCATCAGAGAGCAGTCGGGGCTTGGCGTGCCTTCACTTTGTATGGAAGGCATGGGCACATGTCGCATGTGTGGGTGCATGGAAGAATTCTTTTTGGGCTTCTTTTCGCTTCGTTTGTTGTATATGGACGCGTGTGACAGACAGACAGACAGACAGACAGATCTGGGCCCCAGCAGTGTGTGTTCCATCCTTCCAAGACACACCATGTCGCCCATTGCACTCGGTGCTGTCTTCATTGTGTTGACGTGACTTGCCAGACCTCCGCCGTGCTGACCGCACTGCACAGCGCTATGCATACGTGCCGATACTTGACGCCACCGCACTCACACACACCCCAGCCGAGTGTGCTGATGGCGAAGGGGACTCATTGCCTTCGTCTTTTTGCCTTTCTTGCCGGTCACGGCGGCCGTCAAGAGGTCCCCCAGCCCCCCGGGCAGCCCAACAGGCCCTCGGCAGCGGCCGCAGAAGCCGATCGAGTGAGGATCGAACGGCTGATTTTCTCAACAGTGGCAAATTCGTTTTCTGATTTTATCGGCTGAGTTCCTTCAGTGCGTCGCCTCGTACACATTCAGAGAGGAAAATTGGCTGGGCAAAGCCGAGAAAGCGATTTTCGCCCTGGTTCCTTGAGCTTGCAAAGCTCGGAGATCACCTTCCTGTTTTCTTGGCTACTGGCGAAGGATGCGTCGCACTGGAAGGATTGTACTCGAAGGACTTAAGTGCCAAAGGTGAGATGAGATGTGTGAGGTGGATGTGAGAAAGCAGCGAGGGCCTTGAGCACCGAAAGCAACTAACGCTCGTCGCCACTGTGCTGTGTTGCTTTCTGTTCAGATCCTTTCAGCTCATACCTCGGTGACTGACGGCGGAAGGGACAAATGGAGGCGGGAGCATCGCACACATAACGATGATCAAGGCACAGAGCAGGCTGCATACACACGTCCATCCACAGTGCGACACGGTCTCATGGGAAGAATATCCGTTGGTTTGTATGCAAGGACAAGCACGAACGCCATACACGCCCCACCACTCATCTGCACACATCACATCGACGACACGGCGAAAAACAAGAGGCCGCACCACCACACGCATCCATCCATCCATCCACCTACCCACGATAAAGGAAAGGAAACAAGGGAAAAGAGGATGTTAGAGCTGCTGGCTGCACAGAGGGGGGCGAGGGAGGGAGGGATGGATGGCCATCGGTGGATGACTTAAATAACGTGTGGACATGTCGTTCTGTCGTCGGAGAGGCAGCAGGAGGGAAGACATACACGTTGCGGGTCTGGGATGCCCAGAAGGAAAACCGACGTCGGCTACCCTCTCTGTCCGCGGCCCTTGCGGAGACGACACAAACAGGCAGGCAGGCAGGCAGACGGGCAGACAGACATATATGTATACGTACGTGTATGTATGTATGTGTGTATGTATGTATGCATGTATGTACATAAGCAAGGATCGCATGTAGACTGGTCTCTCTGTCTAGTCACCTCAATACATGCGTCTGCCTGCGATCGGTCCCTTGCTGGTGGCCTGTCTGGCCGTCGGCCGATGCGTCCCGTCCTGCGTGTCATCTGACGTGACCGACGACACGATAGTGAGGGAACACAGCCGACATGTCAGCAAAGGACCGGCCAGAGGCATGCCCATCCAACAACGAATGACACCGACGCACACATGGACACCTAGTTGGCTATTTAGTAAGTAAGCCATCCAGCCAGAGAGCACGAGCAGACGGCAGACCCACAAGACCAGACCTCCTCATCGCTGTGTGTGGACGTCCATGTGCTTCGATAGGCCTATGACGCATGCACAGGAAGAGATCAACACACGTCACACGGTTGAAAGCGATTTGGACTGTTTGCCTGACCTGCTAGGGCCCATACTGGCGGGCAACGAGCCTGAAATAGTCACACTCACGCCAACGGCTGCAAGCAGCAGGGTCATCGATGTGGGTGTCGGTGGTAAAGGTCACGGCGTTCTTGCCAGGTGCAGGGGGGAAGTCCCTACGGCAGTCTGCCAGGGTCGCCTCCTGCTCCATCTCGGATACCGCTCCAGCTTGAAGGGGCACCAACAGCTCCAGCTTCTGCAGGCCCCGCAGCTGGAGCAGTGGCTTGATGGTCGTCACCACTCGACCACCGACATCGAAAAGATGAGTGGCATCGCGATATTCGTCCTCTCTTCCCAGACAGAACCGTTCTGCATGCAATGCACACCCGTAAAATGGGCAGCGTATCAAAGACTTCATCTGGTTAACCCCTCTCTCCTTTCTTACGTACCTTTCAGACGGATTTTGAGTGAGTTGACCTCTGGCAGCTGGTCGTCATCGTGCCTCGCGTCCTCGTCTAAACAGTCCAGCAAGTTTCCCTTGACGCACACCTGCAGCCGCTTGCCGGGGCCGATGGCTCGCAGCAGCGAAATGAGTTTAAAGCCGGTGTCCTCGATCGTCAGCGTCGTGATTCTCGGCATCCTCTCCACCAACACAACACCGATCTCCCACACCCTTTCACCCTTCAGAATCAGCTCTGTCGCTGCTGGGAATGCATCAGGCGGGAGGGTATCCAGACCAGCGGCAGGGGATACTTCTGGAAGGGCACGGACTCTCACCTCAGTCCTCTGCAACGCCACCACCCTCTCGGCTTGGGTGAAGTTGAGGTCGAATGTGAAGTCCGAGGAGTCGTACAGGGGGAGGTCGTAACTCCACTTGACTTCCTTGGCCCGGCTGGCGATGCGGCGTAGTCTGTCGGTGAGGAGGGGTGACGAGATGTCCGACAAATCCTCGGGCAGGGTGATGGTGATTTAATCCTCACCGCTAATCGACAGGTGTCTCGATTGGGGCCATCAAAAGTATCGCTGTAGCTGACGGTGAATGTGCCGATGGTCTCGAGTGCAGCAAGCCGCCCCGACCGTCTTTCCAGCGACACCCGGAAAAGCACGTCCTCAATCACCGCTGGATCCGCTAAGACATCGAAGTGCTTGAGCCGACCAGCCGTGCCGATAAAGGACACTTCGTATGTGTCACGCACGCCGCTGAAGTCGCCCGTCACCCGCTCGAGTGCGGGTGTGCGCCACTTCCTCATGGTCATGATGCCAGCGTGCTCACTGCGGAGGCCGGTGATGGTGGTGAGTGCGGGGATGGTGACGCGGAGGGGCCGCTGGGAAGAGAAGCGGGATGGGCGACTGTGGGCCGGAAGAGGGACGTCGGAGGCGACGTGTTCGTAGGGTATTGGGCTGTCCTGTCCCCTTCCCACCAGCACCCATCCATCTGATGTGGCTGTGGTGATGGTAGCTGGGGGACGAGACTGCGATGCTGCAGGACTCGGCTGCCCGACCGCCTCGAAGACGATGGTGTGGAGGGATGACTTGACAGCCCGACCGTCAGTTGACGGGTGCCGATTGGCTGTGGCTGTGGCGCTGCCGCTGGCCTGTCCCTCTCCCACCAGGGCCCATCCATCTGATGTGGCGGTGGTGATGGGTAGGGACGCCTGAGATGTGCTGGTGGCAGTGTGTGGGGCGTGAGTGGTGCGGGTGGAGTCGTCGTCGGTCTGGTTGTGCTGGTGTGGGCACATGGCGAGGCGCCGGATGCGGCGGATGGCGGCCAGGGCGGTCTGCACAAAGAACCTCCGGACAGACATGGCCACCTGCGTCACCTGCATGGATAGATGGATGCACCAGCAGACAGACAGACAGTGACGTGGTGCTGTCAGTGGCCGTGCTGCTGACTCCTCTGCCTGTGAGTGCACGCATGATACATACATACCGGTGGTCGCAGGCCGCCATTATCCTTTCTCGCTAGTGCGTCGTGCCCCTCCAAGTGGCCCTCAACGATACCGACCCACACGTCGAAGCACCAGAGGGGGCTGCCAATGGGGTAGCGCACCACCAGCGTCTCGAGGTTTATCAGCCGCCGCCCCAGCCGGCGGGCCACAGGGATGGGTATCCGCTGGAACACAGCTCGCGTGGACGCGTCCCTCCAGTCGATGGCGAGGTATGCGCATTGGTGTATGGGCGCCTGGCTGGCGATGTCTGTGCTGAGGCACAGCTGGGAAAGGTCCCACGGCTGCGAGAAGCTGATGATGTTGCCCAGATCCAGAGGCGACAGGCGAGACGCAGCCTGACAACCAATCCACGCACACACAGACGCACGCAGCCGCATGGGTGTGAGGCACAACATCGATGTTCCCCTGTGTGTGTGTCGGTAGCCCACCGGTCCGTCGTTGCGAGGTGGTTTGTTGCCCCTCTCGTGCAGATGGAACAAGGTGCCCTCAATCCGCGGGTCGTACTGCGCACACCACACACAGCACCACACACATGCACATGTTCGTCAAATGCGCGTGTGGGTAAGGGTATCTCATACCTGATATCTGATGGTCTGCATCTCTCCAGGATTCACCAACGGGCTGTCCTTCTCCGTCGCTGGCGGGATGCCGACACGGGCGTCAGATGGCAGCCGTGCGCTCACTGCATCGCTCGATGAGCTACAAACACACACGCAGGTACGCGCACACACACACGTGAGACCGAGCGTCGATGCTTACGAGCTCCCAGCTGGCGGCGATGTGTCGTCGACCTTTGAGGGATCCGTCTTCGCCGCTCTGTACTCATCATCGTTGTTCTGAAAGACGCAGATCACCAGTGTGCATAGCGTGACTGATCAGTACCTGCGATGGCCGGAGATGGACTTCGTCGAGGCGCATTGCGGGTCTCTGGTGGACAGGAGAGGCAGAAGAGATGACATGTCCGGCAGCAGAGAGGCTTCCTGCCTCACCTCACCTGAGCACTGCCATCGCCACAAAAAGAAGACATCCTGTGCTGTCCAGAAGCACTGTCCTGCAGGAGGAACATGGGAACAAACAAACGCAATGGCTTGTTGACTGTCCTCACCTGTCATTCAATCTCACCTGACACCTCCGATGAAGAGCGACGAGCACACAGAGCAGAGGGCAGCGCCGCCTCCTCCCTGCGAGCTCACTTTTAGCTCGCACTGAATTTCCCCCCTTGTTCACACCTGTCATCCCCAAGTTATCCCTCAGTGGCACTCACCGCACACAACCAGCCCCTGAAAGAGGCGAAAATGCGCCAAAAATGCCACGATCGAGTGAGGATCGAACTGCTGATTTTCTCTGAACTGGCACATTCGTTTTTTGATATTATTGGCCAGATGTCTTCTCTCTGCGAGTCCCCTTACGAGTCTGATGAGAAAACTGCGCCGAAAGCCGAGGAAAGGAAAACCGGGCCCTTCGTTTCAGCTCGCACTGAAGAAGCCATTTTCCCTTTCAATGCCGTTGCCACACCTCCTTTCCATAGATCTCGACAACGTCCACTGAAGAACAACGCCGAACAGTCGCAACGAAAGCGACAAAAGGGTTGACCTTTCGCCAAGCTACTTTCTTTCAAGGGGAGAACTCGTTCCATCCACGTGCAGAGCCGAGGAATCTGTGGCGAGCGTTGTTGTGCAGTTAAAAGGAGCCGTCTGCACACGATGAGCGAGGAGGGCGCACCCACGTGCAGCGTCGTCCAATCAGCGGCCTGCGTCCTGCCCAGGGAGGCACACAGCAGGTACAAGAGGGAGAGAAGCGAATGGAGCACCGACGATTGATTGATTGATGCACGCTGCTTCTGCTTCAGGTGATGACAGTGGAGTGTCATCTCGCTGCCGGCCTGCTGTTGACGCCACTCAAACCGACAATCTTTTTCTTCCCCAAGCGCACTGCTGCCAAGATGAACAAGCGGATCAAAACAGGTGACCTGGAGGGGGAAGGGAGTGTGTGGACGAGCTGTGCCGACGACGCGGCCAAATACGACCTGACGATCGACGAGAGGGCCGGCAGCGACACGTCGTCATCCAGAGTGACGGTGGTATCGGTCTCATCGGACTCGTCCCGGGTCACGACGACTGATGTGGTGGCCATGCTTCGGGCGGCTGGGCCAGAGAAGGCGCTCGGCGAGATGAGCATTACGGCTGATGTGGACGGTGTGGGCAGGGAGGAGCTGATGTGGGGCAATGAGAAGGACCAGCTGCCCGAGATCGAAACCGTGCGGCTACGTCTGTACGGTAAGCCGGACGGAAATGACAGTGAAGGTGCCCGGCTCGTCTGACTATGTGCTGTGTCTGTATGTAGTGGCAAATGCGGGCGCTGGCGTTGGTGTGCTGTCAAGTGTTGAGTCCATCCTCACCGTCAGAGGCATTCGAGAGCTGACCATTCGCTTCACAACTGCGGACCGCGACATAGGAGTGCTGCGTGAGATCAGAAAGGAGTATTTCCGACGATTCCCTGGTGGGAAGGTGGGCAGCTTTCACACTTGTTCACACGACACACAGTGGAGCCTCGAGTTGTCCTTCAGACGGCGTGAGTGACTCCACACGTAGATTGGGTGAGGGGCAGCTGGATTGACTGACTATCGGATGGATGCATGCATTTGTCGATGGACGGATGGGGGATGGTGACGGATGACGCTGCTCATAGTGTTCACGCTCGGGTTGAATGATGCACATGCGCGTCAGTCGTCGCCCTACTACTTTACTATGCCTACACGGAGCTGACAGTATCCAGACATGCGAGCGGCACTCGTACATATGAGCTGCCTCATAGCTGTCTGTGGTCTCTTCTACCAGCATGTGCACTGGCTGACTGGATTTGTGGCTGGGCTCTCTGCTGTCAGCACACATGCCTGTCGTCATTCATCTCTCTCTGCCTGCGCATCCGGCGCATCATCTCCATGAAGGATCTGATCTCTGCCGGGCCAGACAAACCTGACGGAGCGACGCAGACATACGCTTCACGCCAACAGTGAGACACGGCCCCTCCGCCGGGCTTCGCATCGGTGAGTGCACTCACTGTGTTTGAGCGCTGCCTGTGCCATGTGTGCACTGTTGTCAAGATCCCGAATGTTCCAGCCAACCGACGCTGCACACACACACACACACACAGAGCCACCATCCGCAGAAGGCCATGGCTGACCTTCCAGCTCGTTGGCAGAGCTCTGAAGGTACTCTCGGTCCGACAAGACTGCCGACACAAAGGGGAACGGATGCTTCGTAGGTTCGTATGTTTGTCAGTCTGTTCTGACAAGAGGGCTTCGCGGCTTCGTCGTCCTCCCTTTCGTCCCTCATGGCGGTGTGAAAACTCCGGTGCAGAAACGCATCCGCTGCACACCAGGCATATCATTGTGGCGCCCAGCCTCCTCTTTTGCAATGTGCAATAGTGAAAACGGACCTTGCTTGAATGGCGTCGCAAAGGCAAAGGCATTAAGCCCGTTCTCGTCCATTTGGGAGCCCCCACAGGCAACTAAGCATACTGATGCAGCCACGACCAAGATCCACATCGACATACGCGCGGTGGCGGGAGTCACGTCGCGTCCGTTTACGGAGCTGTCACTCACCCGCAGTCATGCCCAAATGATAACATAGGACCAGACACACATCGATATCTGCCATCGGAGGAGTGAACAAGGTTGCCAGATCCGTTCATTCGCAGTCGGTGGATTCGATTGTCCACATCCATAGACATCACGAAAGGAACACATGCCTGTCTGCCGTTTGGACACACACACATGCACGCTATGCTACCCATGGATGCACCTTGATCTCCCCGCGAACACGGAGAAGAGATCAGCCCGAAAGGCTACGGACCGACTCACTCACACACCTCTCTCTGCAGTCTCTCTCCATATCGTCCGCACAGATGCATCTATGTCTCTCGCCCCATCAGCCCATCTGGCTGCTGCTGTCACTCATGCGGCCGGGAGGGTGGCGAGGCCTCATTGGCTGCCGATGAGACGGCGGGCTGGTCGTTGTGACCCGCCACTGATGGTGACGGCATGGCTGGTGGGTGGGGAAGGGAGAATGAGTGGGCCGCGGCCAATGCACCGCCGGCAGAAGCAGCAGTGGCCTACAACACACGCACCGACACACACACAGAGGGCCTTGAGTGAGATCGGATCACTTATTGCAGTTGGGTCACCTGCTTGTCGTCATGGATATTGCCCGTCCACCTGAAGATGGCCCTTCCCTTGGTGTGCAGCAGCTCCTGGGGGTCGATGAGCGGCCGGGGGCTGGCGGGACCGAACACACTGCGAGGCGGCGGCGCGACAATGTCAGCGGCCGTCCACCGGCGATGCATCACGGCGGGACGAGCAGCACCGGCGGCGGGCTGGGCCGCAATGACGGCTCTGTCGAGACGCAGCGACACGAATCGGCGGTCCTCGATGAAGCCCACGTCCGCCCAATCGAAAGCCGTGTCGCTGCCGGCCCTCTCGTCGATTGTCAGGCCGTGTTTGGCCGCCTCGTCTCGCCTGGCTTTCTCGATGACGTCATAGAGCGACAGACGCCGGCCATCCACCCCAGCTATCACAAACAGCGGCCGACTCAGCTGGTGAGTGATGCTCCATGTGGCTGCGGCACCCTGCTGATGGTCCGAGCCCTCCGTGCTGCCCATGGCCACTGAATTGACAGCGTGGTTGAGAGCGATGGCGATGCGGCGGCCGAATGGCGTGGATGTGGGGAAGTGGAGGTGGCGGGGGGGCTGCTGGATGAGCAGCGGGCCGAGTGTGGGGGCGGACTGAGCGTCGGCTGAGAGGACCGGATGGCTGTGGGCGGCCGTATAGAGGCAGGAGAGCGTTGTCAGGGCCGCCTTGGCCCTTCGCTCCACACAAACAGACACCTGAGAGGAAATCAGAGACGGATCGATCGGATCAAGGGAGGGGACCATCCCTTCACTGCCTCCCTCCCTCCGTGAGCCAGCCCACCAACCTGATTCAGATAGCCCTGGTAGACCAATCGGAGCTGTTGTCTCCTCTGCTTGGAGGAAGTGATGCGATCCCACCTGACTGCCTCTGGCCACAGCACGGCCATGTCGCCCCCCAGACGAATGGCCTCGGTGAGGCTGCTGGTCTCTTGGCGGGTGGGGGCCGCGGATGGGAACTTCGCTGTGATGATCGAGGCCGGCAGCTCGGCCCCCTCGTGCAGCACCAGATGGCGAACTATGGCCGTCGATCCGGCGTGAATCGCCTCCTTGGCCAAAGTCCTCAAAGTGACCTCCACCACGCCACCCACAGCCCTCAGCATCTGCCCAAGCTCACACTCGTGCCGCCCTCCCCTGTCCATCACCAGCTGGAAAAGCGCCACGTCGCCATAGCGAGCCGCTGAGACCAGCACGTGGTCCGCACCCCTGCAGTCGTCACCACTGTACAGGTGGACCCGGTGGCGACTCAGCGACCTGGACAGAGACGAACAGACCCACCGACGCTCCTCTCGGCAGCGGACCTCAGCGGCAGGGGGGGCGGGTGGAGAGGAAGGGGCTGACGGGGGAAGGAACGCCTCGGCGATTTGACGCACCGCAGCGGCTTGGGGGCCGTCGTACCGCTGATTGGCGGACACCTGCATCGCCGTCGCCATGAGTGTCGCCCAGCTCGGCCGCAGCGACACAGACGATATGTCGCTCATGGCCATCACCTGGCGGACCATGTGGTGGTCCAGCCGCTCGACTGCACGGTCAATGGCGCCCTCGATGACGTCATGGTGGCGGCATGCCTCGTAGAGGGTGTCCGTGTCCCGGCTGAAGGAAGCAACGCGGTCGCGCCGCCTCGGCTTTGGTCGCGGGAATCGGCGGCAGAGAAACGAGAGGTCGGCGCCGGGATGAGCGCATCCACCAGTGGGGGCGCCAGGCGGCTTCCGGCCTTCCACGCAAACACCTCGACGACGGCTGCAAAGCCGCCCTCGCTGCCAGCTGACCGCGAGAAGTGACTCTCCCGAACGACCGGCGCGTTGGGGTCGGCTCCGGCCGATAGAAGCTGAAGCATTTCCTTGGAGCGAAGAGAGCGGCGGCGGACGCCATCGACGAAACGCCCTGTCGGAGAGCACTCCCAGCACCGCTGCTGAGGGCTGCTCATGGCCGGCATGCACAACTCAATCAAGCCATACCCGACTCAACTCCCGCCAACACACACTTTGCCACAGCCGACAGCAAAGCTCATCGCTGCCTTCACCTTTCCAAAGCGCGCAGCTAAGCTCGCAGGCTGTTGGACAGACCGACAGGGGACTTGGCCGTCAGGCCACCTAGGGTGCTCCCTGAAACCGCTGCTGCAGCTCGCAGGCTGTCGCATTGAGGCGTTCAAGGGTCTCGCTGTGCTCATGCCTGTCTGCCAGGCGTCAGGTTTCACTGATCTCTGACCTGTAGGTCAGAAGATCTCCTCAGCGCCTTCCAGGCAGTCGGTGTGAGAGGCGACTCGGGAGAGGAGGGGCGGCGCTGCCGGAGGACCTCCGCTGTCCGGTAAGCGCGTGAGTGCACAGTTGGCGAAAGGGGAGGATGCATGCGCACTGGATGTGTCTTCTGCCTCTCTGATGTGCCCTCAGGCAGTGTTTTCGGTCGTGTGGCGTCTTCTGCGGCGCAGCCAACGTCGTCCGCCACGCTGACAAGGTGAGACACTAAGAGCTTCACACGCCAAAGACACTGTGCACCTGCAGCGGGTGATTCCTTCGTGTGTGTTCGGTCAGGTGCGGGTGATCATCGCCAGCCATGAAGCCCAGCGCCTTGTCCTCTTCGCCGCCGTCCACCAGCCATGCCGCTGCCGCCGCTACCCAGACCGACCCATACGCCCTCACCAAGGATTGCCAGTTATTCCGGAAGGTTCTTTGCAGCCCCGACACACTGCTCGTGTACAACGCCGAGCAGGTCATCGGCGATGGCGTGATGGACGTGGAGAAAGCGGTCCAGCACACCATCAACATGCATGACGACGTCGCGGCGATCAAGAGCAAGGACTGTCAGAAGATGATCGAGGTGGAGCACCTGGTGCTCTGCGTGGATGCGGCAGGGGTGAAGAAGATGACACCTGACGGGCTGCGGCGGTTCATCAGCGGTGAGGCGTTCGGTAGCCACCGGCGCTTGAGGAACCACGTGGAGAAGAGGCTTGTCTTTCTGGCGGGGGCACTCAAGGGCCCCCTTGCGGATACCGACAAGGAGGTCCTCGAGTCCTGCTCGTCCATCAAGGGCGTCCCAGACGCGTTCGGCGCCATCCTCTTCCCTGCCAGCGTCGACCTCGAGCCCCTCGCTACACGGCGCGCGCGCGACGCCTTGTTCGCGCATCTGCGCGAGGAGAAGGACAACCGGACGATCCTGCTGGGGCGATGGGTCAGGTCGTCGAACAACGATCCCCGCGAGCTCGGTGCTAGGGACGAGCTGCATGGGCGTGCTGTGGGCCGCAACAGGGGGGTCTCCTAGAGGAGGAGTGCGTGCTGCTCATGCTGGAGGACAGGAGTCTCATCTTCCCGCGCAACATCCAACTCGACCCCATCGCACTCGAGAACGGCCGCTTCTCATACCAGTACGGCCTGTGCCTCCCCCAGCTCTACGAGTTCGGCAGCAGCCGCTCCGACTTCGCCAAGGTCGGGACAGACGACGTGAGGGCGATCGCCAACCTCTTCAAGCACCCGCAAACCACCATCCTGGTGGTCCCTGCACCGTCGGTGGTCACCGACGTGAGCGTGAGCGTCCTCTACAGCCAGGTGCGGGGATGCGGCATCCCTGTGCATGCCACCGTGGTGCGCCTGTCGGACCTCGACACTGTCGACACGTCGCTGGAGGCATTCAGGGACAAGCAACTGGCGTTCCTCAACCGCCACTACCCCGACGAGCCCGACTATGTCTTGGAGAGGGCCGATGAGCGGGTGGCGGACCAGAGGCGGCAGCTGTACCTGTCCCTCTGGTGGGGCAGCCGCCCCCCCACAGTGGATGGCATCACAGCCTGGCTCGACACAGGGGACGACGCGCCCGGGAAGGGGCAGAACTTCCAGATCTTTTCCTACCACATCGACAACCTCACCGAGTCTCTCACTGCCCTGAATCGCATGACGGAAGCCGAGTATGGGCGGTGCGGGGTGGAAGAGAGCCCAGAGGCGATGGTGATCGACGAGGTCGACCTCGAGGACCAACCGCCACATTTCTTCAAAGCCTTGAGGATTCCGACGGCGTTGTCCTCATCCGCGGTAAGGAAGGCCATCGTGCTGCTGAGAGGGCCGGCAAGAGCACTGCAGATCTATCGCCAAGTCGAGCAGACAGTCGCCGGTATGCCAGGAGGGGGGAGGTCATGCAGCATTGGTGGTGTGTCGGTCACTGATGTGTGTGTGGTGTGGTGTGCTGTGCTGTGCTGTGCTGTGCGTGTGTGCGTGTTTGTTCAGCGGTGGACCAGCTGGGTTCCGCTTACCAGGAGTACAAGCAGACCAAGGGCCCCCACCACGTCATGCAGGAGAACCTCTCCGCCCTCAGGACCAGCACCACCACTCTGCTCAGCACGGCCCGAAAGTCCACCTACGCCCTCACCCCCCACCTCTGCACCACCAGGATCCTCCCCCTCCACCAGACGTACGCCAATTACGCCAACGCCCCCCCCGCATACGGCATCTTCGAGTGGTCCACATACAAAGCTGAGGTGGGCTGGGGCAAGTCCATCTCTAAGGGCCTGCGCAGGCGAGCCGTGCGAGAGCGCTTTCATCGCGCCAATGAGGTCAACGACGTCCACGTCGAGCGGGTCCAGCCTTACCCGCATCAGAACATGCTGGTCATCACCTTCAGCAGGGGCGGCTACATCGACGGCACGCTGCTCGGCGGCGGTGTCATGCACTTGAAGGTGCAGCCCCAGCGCATCCAGCTGGACACCCAGGACAGCAACGGGGGCACGCGGCGGTCGTATAGCGCGGCACTGAGGCCTAACAACTGGGAGGGCGCCTTGACAATGGCCGAGAGGGAGCTCAAGGTATGGATGCACAGCACGCGCACAGCCCGACGCACAGACTCCCATTGGTATGTCGGCTGTTTGGTGTGTCTGTCCTGCCCAATCGAATCAGGAGGCGCAGAAGGAGGTACACGTAACCGCACGGATGAGAGCACACAGTCTATTGACTGATTCAAGGTCACACACATGCCTGTGCCTGCTGTTCTCTGTGGACCTTCAGCAGTCGGCCGCCGCCGGTGCGGACGACTCCTCAGCGGTAGGTCTGCGGACGACACGCACCAGACCAGACACCAGACAGACAGACAGACAGACACCATAGATGAGACCATCCTGTTTGTTCTCCGTCTGGTGGAACAGGGTAAGGGTGCCTCTTTCAGCCCCCTGCTGACCACGCAGATCATCCTCATGCTCGAGCAACTCGCTCTGACTTGTCCGGACGAGGCCGACAGTACGGTGGCTGCTGCTGAGGAGCCCGCTGGTGAGGACGATGCTGTGCGAAGGAAGCAGGCGGCGAGCAAGAGGCAGCAGGAGGGGGAGGCCTACTGCTCCCTGACCGCTCACGTCACCGACGTCGAGGTCAGTGATGTGACATCAGTACCCACGCGATCCGTGCACGTGTCTGATGTGATGTGTGAATGCATGTATGTGTAGGTGTGGGGTCCAGACCTGAAGGCCATCAAGCTGGAGGTGGAGAACCAGAAGGATGCGAGGAAGCAGTCGGGCTCGTCTGGCCAGAGTGAGGGCCAGAAGGAGGAGAGGGAGCAGTCGGGCTCGTCTGGCCAGAGTGAGAACATACAGATGTACACACACGCATGTATGGCATGTGCAGTGCACACCCGTGTCACTTTCGTCCGCCAGGCGGGTCATCCACCAGTCGCAGCGCGAGCCGTGACAGCCAAGTCGCGCGTAAGAGGAACCGCATTGCACCGACAGACCCCACACCCACACCCACCCACACGTGTGGATCCGTCTGGTTGTCTGTCTACCCGCTCTATGTGCGCTTCGCTTTCTGCCCTTCAGTTGAGGCGGCCCCGGGGGGCGTCGATGAGGACAAGCTCGCCATCCAGCAGACCCTCCAGGACGGTACGAACGGACAAAGGGATGGAACCACTCACTGCCAGCCATCCGACCACTGATGTGTTGTGTTGTGTTGGTTGGTTGGCCTTCGTCCATGATCAGACTGCCAGGCCCGGGGGGGCGTCGGCCCAGGCGACAGTGACGGCGCGGCTGAGGCTGAGGAGACCGGCAAGCCATCGGCGAGCGCTGCGGCTGCCGGTAAGGAGAGAGGGAGGGAGGGAGGCGCTGCAGTAACCCACGTCAGTCAGCCGTCATCCATCGGTGGATGGTTGGCTTGTGTCCTCTGCCTTCCCCCTCCAGCTGCTGCCTCTGGGAGCGGCGAGTGGTCCGTGCGTGACGACGATGGCCTGCCCCCGCTGGAGGAGGTGTGAGACTTCGAGGAGGACCAGGACGCCACCGGCTGATACACACACACACACACTCACTCAGATGCATCAGGCCCATCCATTGATCCGTACTCGTGGCGTGTGTGGATGGCCTCACTGACTGACTGACTCGCTGGCTGGCTGTTTCGTTTGGTGCTGCTGGCGGGGAGGGGAGGAGCACTGGGTTGGGTGGTTTGTCTGCGGGCAGGGGGGGACGATGCGGTGGACTGACAGACAGACAGGCAGACAGACAGACAGACAGAAACCTCTCTTTCTGCCCTCCCTCCCTGGGTGGCTTGCCTTTCCTCGCCCTGGCTGTACATACCTGCACACACACTCACTCACTCACTCAGCCACCGACTTAGCGTACCTTGACCGACTTCCTTGCCGTCTGTTGTGGCCCTTCTGTCTGATTTGGCGTCCGTGTGTGCCCTGTTGCTGTGGCCGATGGCTGGATGGATGGATGGATGTGGATCGTATTGGCTGGTCCACAGATGCGCACCGATACTGGTCGGTCGTGCCAGCAGTACAGTGCCGTTGCTGGCAGGCTGGTCGATTCATACACAACCGATGGGAGGCTGGCTGGCTGGCTGGGGTGGCTGGCTGGCTGGTGTGGCTGGCTGTTGTGGGGGGTCTCGAGGACAGAGTGAAGCGAGCGAGCGAGAGAGATCCCATCATGTCAATCGATCGATCGGACGGCCTCTGTCCCGTTTTCCAACATCTCATGTCCCTCTGAGCACACACACATCCCCCGCCGAGGCAGCCAGCGAGTGCACGTGCCCCCGACCCACAGGCGAAGTGGCACCAGCCGTCTGTCTGTACAAGTGTGTGGATGCGCTTCACGGACATGCATACAAACCTGTCTGTCTGTCTGTCTGGGTGTGTACGCACCACAGCCTTCGTTGCCTGTCTGCCTGAGCACTCACTCACTGGCGGGCCCCCACAACAAAGGGCGACGGGGCGGCCGAATGTGCCGACACAGGCAGACAGACAGATACCCCTGTTTGTGCCGCCAGCTGTGTGTGTCAGTGTGGCTGTCTGTCTGTATGAACACTCTGCTATACTCCCACCCACCGGATGTATTTGTTTGTTGCTCATCCATCTCACCACACACACACAGGTCGTCCAGGCCAGCTGCCTCATGACCTGGACAGACGCCAGGCAGCCAAGTTTTGATCCGTTCTTGCCGCTTCCTTGCTGTCTGTCGTGTTATTTGTGTCGGGCTGAGGGGTCGCCGTCTTTCTGCCGACGGCGGCGGCCCCAATCATCTGTCGATAGGACGACTTGCCATTCACTCACTCAGTCAGTCACTCACACGACCTGTG